>CAAKHG010021781.1:48655-70398 GCA_901007715.1 Dactylopterus volitans
CTCTTCCTCGGCTGCTTTGACAAAAGAGTCCACGTCACCTTTAACATATGATTCGAGCAAGTGTTTTTAGCATTAGCAACATAGCTCAAACTTCTTCTTCTTCTTTTACGGTTGTCTTGGCAGACTGGAAACTGCTGCCCTCTTCAGGTCGGGCATCGCCATTGGCCGCCATGATTCAAATTTATGTGACATAAAACAAAACAAAACAAAACAAAACAAAACAAAACAAAACAAAACAAAACAAAACAAAACAAAACAAAACAAAACAAAACAAAACAAAACAAAACAAAACAAAATAAAATAAAGAGTGAGCCGTTTCGACTCAGACAGAAGCAGAATTCTTTTTTTCATTTTATTTAAATTATCCCAGAGGTTGAACAATACACAAAGCTACAGTAATAGTGTATCCATTTTCTATACAAGCAGTTTGACAAACAGTACAAAGGGGAAAAGTATTTTGTTCTCAGTGTGCATCCAGTCTGATCTCTTCACTAGTTTTGGTCACTTCTTTTCTGTTTTCATTTTGCGAAGATAATCTATGGGAGTGGCAGCTCATTTCTGTTGCATCACAGCAGTGATGGGCAGTTCCTGCCACTTAGTTTGATATGGCACATACAGCTTAAATTTCTAATATCTTATAGTTTGTTTCAGCCCATCTCGTGTTTCCCTTTCTGCGTGAATTCCTGTGTGTTAGTTTGACGTGGCTTAATTATCATTGTGCAGAGAGTCGTTGTCGTAAACATCTGAAGAAATAAAGAAAACAACTGGTGAGAAGATACATACATTAACAGGTCAAAATAATGGAGTTTGTTAATATTTCAAACTACTGTACATAGTAAATCACAATACTAAAGTTTGCATTTTGGAGAATGTAGACCCCCAAATAACTCACCGCCTGCATAGTCAACATCATCGTAAATGTCTCCTTCCCTGTGAATGAAAAAGATAAAAAGATAATTCTGTTAATTTGCCAGCATGATACAACTTTTTCTACAGTGGTAAACACTCCAGGAAAAAATGGTGAAGATTTATAAAATTATGTAGAAGGCGGTATTCATAATTAATCTTAAATGAATCAAATACTTCATGAATGTCGGAAGATTCACTTACAGTGGAAGAAGAAGATTTCTGGGCACATAACCATCTATGGGAAAAATGAGACATAAACACCTTTATGTTTAACAGTTTCTTAAAATTGGTTGAATTTATTGTAGTATTTCTTGTACTACTGTGTAATAAACTTTATTTTCACTGCATTTTCCTCATACCAGAAAATCAGTGTTTTTCCAAATTTTCAAGGATCTTCAACATTGATAGAAAAATGAGCTTCATGCACTGAAAGTGCACAGTTATTAAATTCACAGTATCCACTGTGATCAGCTGCCTGCGTATAACATTGCACATTACACGGTAGGATGTGATGTACATACGTACATTTTCCCAGTGTGCGGTTGCGGCACAGAACCTTCTTGCTGTTGGTGAGCTGAATGACCTCCAGGACTTCTCCCTGAGTCACCGGCAGATCTTTGCTTCCAGGCTTCTTTATGATGCCGTTGGGATCCACCATCACGGAGTGCAGCACCCTGAACGGCCCCTCATACTAAGAAACAGGCGTCATGAGTGGTGAATAATTGGTCACTGCAGTGCTCAGCGGATTTCAAATCGGTGTTTCTCAATAAATGCAATTCTTAGCGTTTAATTGATATTGATATGTGACGTGAATAAAAGAGTATGAAAACGTGTACCTTAAATTTTTTTTTTAGCTCCTTCTCCACTCTGGGGTCTATGCTGAAAAATGAGGATGATTTCAATGTTTGATAATCGAAGACAGATTAATCAAGTAGCAAATGTATTTCATGAGCAACACACTTTCATGATTTCTCCCACAGTAATTCTATTGTTTGTTTGTTTTTATTCATTTGAACACCACCTGGAATCTCCCATCTCTACTGCAGCTACACATATTTCCTGTTCATTTTTCAGTGCACCCGATAGGCATAGCTACCTAATTTCAGGTGGTGGTGGGGGGAAATCCTGAATGTCATCATAGTCATCTGAGGAGCATATAAAGAGAAAGAATTATTCAATTGAAATGAACTTGTTTCTCAAAGGAAAAAAAAAAATCTTTCAGTGCCTCTTCAAATTATTCACAGCACTTCAAAACAGTCCATATCTGTGTTCTCTTTTTCCAAAATATTATTTTGGCATTATAATACTATCAATTTTCTCACAATTATTCAGTTTAAGAAGATAAGATAAGAATGAGAATGATAATACTTTGTTGGTATGTTCTTGACAATGAGTAAATAGAGAGTTTTAGGAATGCCGTAGTTTTTCTGAAATCCCCGACGAAGCGCATTAAATCTATGTGGTCTGAATCTCAGTCGCGTTCGTGATGTGTTGCCACTCACCGTCATCCTGCAGCGGGCTGCAGATGGAGAGACGCAAACGTGTTAGTTGGTGCAGCTCAGGAAATTGTGCAGGAAATTGTGCAGCATTAAAACGTTCACATGAGACCGGTTTGATCTGTCGGGAGATTCCGGCTGCAGCGGCGCTGTGATGCGGCACGGTGGACATGTCATCGCACCTGTCTCTGCTGTTGAGCTCCACATTTGGCATCCTGGGAGGGTCCGGCGGCGGTGGAGGTAATACTGATGTGTCTGTTTTTCTGGATTGGATCACTTTGCGCTTCACTGCCTCATAGTCAATGTCCACACATGTGTTGCTGATGTATCCATCTGCAGGAAAACAAAAAGATAAGATTATGCACATCAGCCGATCCAATTAAATACTTGGGTGTCTATTCATATTGTGGTTTTACATTGACATGGCTCGTTATTGTGTCTGGAAGTCAAAGGCATGTTGAACAGTCATGAAGCATCTCGTCATCAGACAACGACACTGCAGAGTTTTTACTTTGCTGATCTCGTTTTTGTCGCCACTTTTAATAATTCAGTGCAATAGGGGAGCTAAAAATGTGCATCAGTATACCACGGTGTGTTTTCGATTATTTTGCACTGTCGTACACTACACCTTGATTGATAGAATAGTCATAATGCGCGACAGGAAGAGTAAAACATTCTGCAACAGCAAAAAGAGGAAGACAAACAATTCAAAGAAAACTTCATCGGCAGATTTGCTCCATTATTTGTTGACTCTTATTCGAAATAGTAATCCAGCCATTGGACAACTTGCAGTTGATTTCAAATTAAAGTATATATCAATAGCTTTACCAAGTACAGTGCCTATGTATCATCTCCAAGTTGACAGTTTGACTGGTCGTTGTCATGTAAATCAGTGAGAAAAGCCGCATTTAACTGCTGGCAATTAACACTGCTTTGATGCCAGTTCACTCTTATTAACAAAGACAGAGCGAAGCTGATTGGTTTCCCACAAAGAGCCGACTGTTGTCGGCATAACAAATAATATCATACAAATCATACCGTACGGCTCTTACAGATACACCATTCAGCCATAATATTTTGACCACAGCATGTTGACTATAGACTATAATGCAACAGCCCTGCAATGAATTCTTTGTTTTGTTAGCAAAAACCACACACATGCCTGCACGCACGCACGCACGCACGGACGCGAGCAGCAAACATCTTCACAGTCTGACTTTGGAGCACTGATCAGATAGCTCAAATGAGAACTCACATTTTCCACCGAGGGAGCGAGCCAGCCATTTGCCCCCTGGGTTATTATTCACTCTGAGGATCTCCACACTCTCGCCTTGTTGTACACTGAGGTCCAGTTTTCCTCCACCGTGCCAGTCATGCCGAACTCTGGCTGTGTGGAGGACGTCCACCTCCCCTTGCAACTAAAAGAGGAGGAGAGGGTTGAAAGTTAACAACTCACGGATATGACATGGATCTGGCTGGCAATTGAGTGGACAGAAGAAAAAAAAGTGCCTCAGGGTTTCATGGTCTGGATCGATCATCAAGAAAAAAAAAAAAAATCAGTTTTAGTTCCATTCAGGATATTTGTGATACAAGCCGACCTGATAGATTTGGTTGGGATCCTACCTGAAAGTTTTTCCTCAGCTCAATCTCCCTTTTCTGACGCTCCTGATGCTCTTTTTTCTCCTGGTCCTGTTGCCTCTTTGCTTTTTTTTGGTCTTTCTTCTTGGCATTAACCTGGGTCATTCCCGCCTCTTCCCTATAAACGCACAATCAAAATAAAAAAAAAATCTAATTTTTAGACGATCCCCAACATCACATGCCATAAATGCAACGCACCTACGACATGAGGAATGTGTCTATTAATTTCAAATCTGGGGAAAAAAGGAGTGTATATTTAATTGGGCATAATCATGTAGTGGGTTCACTCATACATTTAACATCTCAGGCAACAGCTTCACTAGAGGAAGAATCCAGCAAATTTCAATTTTTTTCACCGTTTATTGCAAATCTAACTGCTTTCATTTTGTTTTGTCACATGATTTTTTTTTTTTTGAAACAGGAAATGGGCTGATTCACAGACACAACACATAGCCATGGATAAAGAAACAGGAAACATACATGTGAATTTAATGTGCCAAAAGCTTGGCTGAACATATATGTCACTGAGATTATGTTTCTGTGTGACTTTAAAGCTAAAAGAGCAGATATCACTTCAGCTTCAGAATCAAGAGAACTTTTATAACTATGGTAGTCATTAATGGTACTATAGCAGCAGCAGCAGGAGAGGAAATACTATTTCAGTTTATTTAATTAATAGACACGCTGTTCTCTCCATACAGCAGCAGCCGCAGCGGTCAGGCTCTACTTTAGGCCTCATTAAATACAAACACAACTATTTAATGGTAAAAACAGAACATTTATACTTACTCCTCAATAGACTCATACACTTTGTCGCTATCCTGCAAGAAAATAGTCACGTAGATTTTAGATAAACAGGGAGTGGCGTCGGCTTCTTAGTATAATCCTATTTCTGTGCCCCAGAAACGATTGTGGTTGTGCATCAGTGCGTAAACATACAGTATAAGCAAGGTTTCATTGGCAGTGAATGGAGTCACATTTCCCACTGTGCCATAAAGTTATTCAAGCATTCAAGCACAGTTTTAACTGGAATTTAAACTAGTTCATATTTTTAGGCGACAGTGCACTCATTTCTTATGATTACAGTCGGTTAAAATCAGATCGGAGTGCCAGTTTTGGGTCCTTACCCCGTCCAAACACTGTGAACTGTTGTCACTCCAGGACTCTGAAATCACATAACAAAAAACAAGTTAAATGCACGTTTTTCATTTGAAAAGCACATGCAAATACAAAAAAAAAATGTATGTGAAGAATATTTAACTTATAAATGATGTGTAACTGAAGTCATATTATCATTTCTTCTATAAATTAAATTAAATGTCACTTTCACTTTGTTTGAAATGTGATGAGTAGCCTTTTTTGCACTATAAAGGTTTTATGTACCGAATGAGTTTCGACAATAAATCTCTAACCAAACACAATATTTATTTTAGTGTTAGTGTTTTTTTTGTTTTCTTTTACCATTCTTTTCACAGCTTGCAATGTCGTCATAGGTCTCCTCAATATCCTCGATGTCCCTGCGGCGAACAAATAAATGTTTACTACGTACTTTTTTTAGAAAGACGCACACATCATTCACATTACTCCGAATTATCGCTGTCATTGTTTCCTAACATATTTCAAGTAAGTTTTTGTTTTCACACTGTGAGCACAATTGAGAAACGCACTTTTCTGCAAATGTAACACAACTTTCACATCATATCCATGTTATATGATTTTTTTTTAAAAATAACACAAAAAAATAACTATAATATAGCAACAAAAAAAAAAAGCATTGACCCATTTTGACTTAAAGCCAGCAGGAAATAGGCAGAAGGAAAAAAAATATCCTAACAACACCATCTTATTGGTAAGTACTGACACAGAGGCGATCTGGTGTGGCAGCCTGCTCGGTTTGCTGGGTCGCTGTGGAAGTTTTGGGGGACTCGCCACTCCGGGTAAAGACATTTGACTTCCTGCTGTGCCGAGGGAACCTGCTGGGAGAACAAGGAGAACGTCACGGCACGAAGACGTCCATTGAGGATTATCTGCATTGAAAACAGTCGCGGCTTTGTTTTTTCCGCAGTTTTTTCCCCCCTCACCACAGAGGTTCTGTATTTCAGCACAAGCTTTTCCATTTTCCTGCCTTTTTGCACATTTCAGATGGGGGAATTTAAATTTTTGTAAGAGTATATTCAAGGAATATACATACCCTTAAATCTACTGCGAGATTCTGCATATTCAATTGTTTTATAGACTTTTTTTTTTACAATTTCCTGCTAATGCTTCTAATTTTACCCCACAGTGTTCGCTTGTGGCAGTAGTATTTTTACAGTCCAGTGTTTCTGCTTCTACTTTAGCGAAGAGCTGCCAAACCGCTCCACCGCTGTGTTCAGAACCAGCGAATGAAATCTGACTTCAGTAGCATCAGAACCACGGCCAGACCAACGGACACACTCTGCCGGCAGACAGCTGTCAGCTCTGCAAAAGTCTTCAACCGTGAAAGATGCGTGAACATGTCTTAAAAACAGGAAGATTTCGAGAACAGTGAAGATGGCGAAAGGGACAAACTCACCATTGCTTGTCCTCCGACCAGGGATTGGAGGAGCTCCCTGTCTGAGCCTCAGAAAGGGCTCCAGATTGACATTGGGAGGCCGTCTGGGTTTCAAAGGCAGGGGTCTTTCGGCAGGTAACGGTCTCCTCAGCGGGGTCACTTCACCTGTGCTCCTCTGTTTTGGCTGCTGTCGGAGTGGGAGAGGGCTGGAGGTGGTGGCTGATGAAGCGACCTGAGATGGAAGCGGTGGTGGAGGTTTGGCGCTTGCGGGCCCCTGGTGCCTCAGCATCATGTTCTGGAGCATCTCCCCTGTGTGCTTGACTTTGCTTGTGTCCGCCAGTGGAGCTGATGCTCTGATGCCTGGGATGGGAGGTGGCCCTGGCACAAAACCAGACCTGGGGGGCAGTGAGGCCGCCGTCGGCTCTGGTCTTGCCAACCTCGGAGGAAGAACTGTGGGAGACAGTCTGGGAAGAGCCATATTTCCGTCGCTTGCTGGCAGGATTGTTCGCCCAAGCCTCGGTTGTGGAGATTTTGGGGAACCGCTGTCTCGGCTGCTGGTGTCCGACGTGCTGGCTTTGTTGTTGAACCTGGCCCTCAGAGCCTTCACATCAATGGTCTCCTCCTGGCAACCACACAGGAGCAAAAACTCAATTGCAGCTCCACTGCTTCAGAAGCAGGAAGTTAGCAGCACGGCGCGGAGCAAGGCAAGCCCCCACGCTCAACTACACAAACCAGCTGTCAAACCGCTGTTCTTTCTTTACAACGTGAGAATGCGCCGTGCAGCAGCACAGCTTCCTGGATGCTTTTGCAAGGCTGATAATTGTCCTCAAAAAAAACAAAAAAAACAAACAAATCTCCAGCAAAACATTCTATGGTCCAAATAGCAAATGAATGAAAGAGGAGTTTAGTAAATATAAATCCTTACATTTTATTTTTGATGGAAACAGCAGCAGGTCACTCATTAAAGTTATTTTAACTAAACAGAAATAAGTCAGCAGATTGTTACACTTGTTTCAACAAGGAACTATTCAGGTTTTTGGCCTCTTCCTTGTTGTCGTCGGTTTTCATGACGGCATTTAACAGACTGTGATAAAGAGTGGGATGTTGTTCCACGTCCATCCAGAAGCAATGAATTGATGTTTTTTTTTTTAGTAACATGCAAATCCAGAGCTCATAAAAATTATTCCTCATGAGCGTCCTTATGATAGGAGGTTCAGCATCCTGGTATGATCTTTACCAGTGCATCATGTACTCATTTACTGTCCAGGAACAAGAAACAACTGGTGCTCAAATACTGATGTCAGTCTCTCTGTACTCATTAACTATTAGGGTTTGTACCTCCCACACTTGAATAAACAGCACCACATTGCTGCATAGTGAACGTCAATGGAAAAACTGTAGGAAAATCGAAAACAGAAAAAAAAAAACCCAATAGCAATATCTCAGCATGCACGTGAAGACTGACTGTCTAACTTTGGGGTGTCTCTGTGGTATCATTATTTGGCATTTAGATGTTAGCATCTCTCTCATAAATTACCCAAACTAAATGAGGGAAGGGAGTTTGAATCACTGTAAGAGCCCAGAACAATTTAAGAAAGCTGCGGGCCTCGGAAATAATCATCTCGCTGGCTGGGTTAGACTGTTGTACATGAAAAGCATCACCACTAATAAGTTTTGAGGTTTTGGTCAGAGGTCATGGGTCGAACCATCGACCATCTGTGCCCAAGAAAATCTATAAATCTATAGCTATGAGTCATTTATATTCATTTCTTATGTTGATTGATTTTACAGTTGTGTTATTGTTTTGTAAATATTGTGATATTCTTTTAAGAAAAGAAAATATGACATTACTCAAGGAATATACAGTTTAAAGCTGTACCCTTTGGAAAGCCCAACAGAATTGGCGGATAAAAGCAGGAAGTGTAACGCAACCACACAGTCGGCATCCTGCACTAGTTGCCATAGAAACACCATGCGCTATCACTTCTGCACCAGTGACCTGCAAGCTTTGCAAAGCCCTGTCTCACTTCTTACAGGGAACAAAGGAAACACACAAAAACCTTGTATTGACACCACAAAGCACACACACGGTCCCATTTTCAGTCAGAAGGTGCCTGCAGAATGAAGACAGTTTGCATGTGTGCGTGTGTGTGCCACCTCCTTGCATGTTATCTTATCCCAAAACTGTTTTTGCAACAGTTTATTGCAACGTGTAACAGAAAAAAACACTCTTTTAACAACAACGGTAAAATAAAAGATTTAAAATGTTGTAACTGCATCACAACTCCTATAACAACGCTGCCGTGGTGAAAGTCATCTTTTTGGAATCAAGTTCAACTCTTCGGCTCTTTAAAGAGTACAACACAAAATAACAGCCTTATATCAAATTTTAAGAGCCAGTCAGAGGATGTTACAGAGCTCAAACAGCAGTGGGGTTCAACAATGAACACAGCTGCTACTGAAAATACACTTGTGAGTTTTTTTTTTGTCACACAGATGTTAAATGTTGAGGTTTATGTCCTGATGTGTGGGGAAAATCCAAAAGGAAGCACAGAACCCTCTTAGTCACACAAATACTGCAATTTACTCAATGAACGTCATTAATCGTTTATTTTATTCTTACCTGAAAAAAAAGTGTCTCTCTGCTGCTGTGAGTACTGGACATCTACTCCTCTTAGTCAGATAAATGTACGACGCATGGCATCGCGAAAGAGTGTAAAGGAGGGTAAAGGCTTTCAAAAGATTCAACAAGTTTCCAGGTGTCTGACAGGGATTAAACTTGTGTTTCCATAATCGGTGAAATTTTGAAAATCTGTTCAGTCACATTACTCTTCAAAGCCTTGGTGGTCAGGAAGAAAATAGCCAACATGTTGAGAGAGACGTGAGAGGTGCTATGATTGTGGCTGAACCCGTTATATCGGATATGTGAACAAACAAACAATGAAGCCTTTGTAAGTTACAAAAGTTTTTTTTTTTCCTCACCATATTCGCCTTGGGTGGCAGTTAGTCTTCCAGAGCTAGCTGAGAGAGGGCTCCATATCCAGCAGCGGCTCAGCGTCCAGGCCGATTCTGCAGCTACACTCACTGCCTGCAGCTCTGAACTTTCTGCCAATGAGGAAGTGATCTGGCATTCAGCGAGGCCACCAAGGGACTCACTGCACAGCCCCTCAACATGAGATGAACACAGGAGAATCATTTACAGGTTGCCTGTTTTTGTGTGGAATGTGTGTTAAAAAGTGCTGTTCTAAGTGAGGAAAAATCAGATTTTTGTGTGTTTCTGGCAAAGTGTGCTGTATGTTAATGTTATAAGATTAGCTATTGGATTAAGGAGGCAAATGTTTGTATGCGGGAACACATAAGACAAAGTGAAATTTTGGTGTCTGGAACAAAGTAGCGCTGTAAAAAGTGGGGTTAAGGCATCTTTGTACGTTGTTTATGTACAATTGTAAGAAATGAAATGAAGCAAAGATGTTCAGCAACAACAGATAAATTCAGCAACAATGTTCATGAGAAGACAAGTGTGACATCGGTAGTAATATTCATCCAACCTTCCACATTTCAAGAAAACTGGAAAACATCCCCTAAGTTCAGATCTTCATCTGTCTTCAGTTGAAACAGACATCAGGTGCCCTTGCAATGTCACATCAGCGTTTTCACTTTTCATTGTTTGTACAGTCATGTTGAACTATTTAAATAGTCAAATTATCATTTTGGATTCTGGCATACTCACAATGCTGATCTATAGCAAGTTGGACTACTTAAATGCAAAGTACATCTGATACTGTTTTGCAATAACTAGACAGATACATTTCAGATCAGACAATGCCGCTAAGTGAAGTGGTCAGCGATGGTGACCCAGTTTTGGTCTAAATTGTATATGACATGAATATCAACCAGCAGGGGGTGTTAGAAACAAAAAGCCACTGAGAGACCATAAATATCTGCACATTTTGTGCCGGTCTGTTGTGAGTGAAACTTCCATCAGCTGGTGGCACCTAAATCAGCAGGAATCTGTGGATCAAGAATTTATTTTTTCATGTAAATCCATCTGGTATGATTGGTCTGGACAAACTTGTGAACCAACCGATCAAAAATCAAAAATCAAGAGCCATCATTTATGAGGGTGGATGGATGCAGATGGAGAGTTTAACCCTCGGGGACTCACTCTGGCAAATCTTTCACGCCCCTTTAAATGTTCTGGAAAGTTCCCTCAAAAAAATTCACACTCCTTTGATAATGTAACACGCAAAGTCCCAAAGTGGCACTTGCTGCGCGTCCTGCTTGATTAATGTGACAATGTGTGACTTTGAGTTCCATGGACATCAATTCTAATTGGCGGTGTACTGGGTCAGGAGATGTGACAGGCAGCCACTGATTTCTAAAAGCTTGTTTTTTGGTTACTCAAGCTAAATTTTGGCCCATTTAACAATTCTAATGATTTAATAGCAGACCATGTATGACCTTTACCTATTCTGACCACATTTCTGGGACAAATGGATTTAAAGCATGTTCGGAAAATGTCATGGCGACGTGTACCATTTAACCTCAAAATAGTCACAGAAAATTCAACGTGGCATATTTGTCACATCTAGAAAAACACGGCAGTGGGCAGCTCAGTTGTCTGTTGTGCATCACTCTGAGTTGAACGGGTGGTAGAGGCTCAAATGCAAGCGCGTTGCCTCTCATTATCTTTCCAGAGTTTTGAGCCTGAAGTTAATTGCTGCCAGCGACGCCTGCTGGTGCCCATGCTGCCGTGATGGCAGGCCGGGCGAAGCCAGGGGCGCCCCAGCTGGACCTGCCCACCGCCTAAAGTTAAGTCAGTCCCTGCAGACCCCTGGGAAAAATAGTGGGAGTATGTAGAGCCCCCTGCTGGCTGTGCGGAGAACACCAAAAGGATCTGAAAGTGTTTGCTGCGCTGCGATTGCCTCGACTTTGTAGCGGTTCCCTGTATTTATCAACAACTCACTTGCCAGACAGAATCAGACGTGCAGTTAATTAACTGCTGAGCTGATTGTAGCTTAACCATTGTCGCTGGATGTGAATGGGGTGTCGTTGCGCCCGACGCCACAGACAGGTGACGGTGTTGTTTCTCTTCGACAACAACTTTGCCTGCCTGAGCAGTGTTGTGTGTGTCACGCTGCAAAAGTGTCAAGGCTCGAATTCAATGAGACATGAAGGAGGTGCCAACTCACTGACTCACTGTCTTGGGGGAGCGTGTGAGCACTGAGTGTTTATATGTCTGATGGTCCTGTCGTTTGATGATGGAACTGTTTATTTTCAGTCTATTTCCATAATGAAACATCGCTCACTCAACTATGAACTGGGCATCTGTATGAATGTGGCCTTTATGTGATGGGATGTAAATGCTGGCTGGCATAGGTCCATATTTGGCTATGAGGACGTCAGGCAGGGAAAAGATGTGTTGATTCTCAAAGCAGCAATCTGCAAATCCTGAAAGTTCGAAACAAATTAGTAATTGGAAAATACAAATTTGGCTTGAAACAATTACTTAGAATCTACAGTTTGAGGATATTGTAGTGAATGCTACAGGAAGGAAAAGATGAAAAATTGTTCCACATGTATTGAAAATTACTGGAAAAAATAATGCAAATCACATCTCTTTTACATTTTTAAATATGTGGCCCTAAAAAAAGCACAAATGTTGAACCGAGGCTTAAAACAGCTGACAAACCTACACATAAAGTGCAATACTCATAACTGGAAACACTGGTAATGAACTGGTTGACTCTTTATGTGTTGGGATGGTTTCAGCTGAATCTGTTATGGACTGAAATGACTCACCTGAGTTTTGGGAAACAATAAACCAAAGATTTCATGAGAAGTTCTGTAGCACTGATGTAATTTGGTTCGGTCGAGTAATGGCAGCTAAGCGGCTAAGAAACTTTTTTTTTTTTCTTCATTAGTTGCAAAACCACAATGGCAGCTGCAGTTGCTTAAATCAACTTGAGGTGAGAGCTTCCGCTACATGAGGAGGGATTATCATTTGATATCATATTGTTCTATTGTGCTCATATGCTTATGCTTATGTTCATTTACATTAAAACCACTATTTGTAGACTTTTGCTGGAATGCACAATCTGTATATGTACAGTATATTTCAGGAACTGTATCTCTTTAATCTTCATTTCGCCACCGTGGCCTGAAGCAGTTTATGGCCATCTAGTGGCAGAGATGCTTGTTGGCCTATTAAAAGAATAAACTAGCATCAGACTGTTTTTTTTTTCTTCCAAGATACCTATGTTGTCTGTTTAACTTGCATACTTGTTCCTGCTTTCAGAAAGTGTGACCTCACCGGTGATGGAGTAAAAAAAGGAAAGGAATTTCAAGAAATGTTATCCCAGATAACACAGGTTCACAGATAACACAATTTCTGTCAAATTACTCTGATCATACAAAGGTTTTGTTTACAGCAAAGCCAAATAAAAAAAAAAAAAAAAGGTGACATCTTCATTGCCAATAATGTCTTTTTTAATTAGCAAGAACATTTGGAATTTTTTTTTTAAGTCTTCTCATAAAATGAGGTAACTGTAAATAATTTGGAGTATGTGTGTATATATAATGAATGTAGGTATGTAAAACCTACTGATCCAAAATCTCCATTATGCTTCGGATGAATAAATCAAAATTTGATGTTTTCAGTGCTATAGATTCCTGTGACTCATGTCTGTTTTATCACTTCTTGTTGTTATTATTATTGATTTATTCATTTCTCCCCTCTTTTTTGAAAGACATTGCATGAATGGTCAAAGAACTTGAAATGAACTCCAACTGGGTCATGAACTTGGTCAGGAACCACAGGCCCTTTCCCACAAATGATTTTCCATCAGCCTCCCCAAAAAGTGCCTGCTAGTTAAAAAAAAAAAAAAGTAAATACAAAATGTAAACATTAACAGATCATTAGCTAATTTAATATTGTTGGAGAGACAAACGACAAAAACAGTTCAGCGATTAGACCCCCTATGCCTGGTGTAACATGAGAAGGCCAGGAGGAACATCATGCTACATGGTAGTGGGTTCTCCACGCCGGTGGTGGAAGAGCAGAGCTGAAGGAAGGAACCTAGAAGCTGGAAAAAATTGGAAAATGGCAGTCATAGCTCAGTGGGTTGCACAATAAGATATCTGAGAGGAAGAAAAGTGACAATATGGGAACATTTACAACACCAGAAGCTGACGGTCTTCTGGCATTAAACCTCCCCGGGAGTCCCGACCTGCCGATTGCCGAGATGACCTCAAAGAGCTATTTCTGATGGTCTCCAGGCTCTTGACTTTGGGACTAAGGGATTAAGTAATTTCCCCCTAAGGATCGATAAAATACTTTGACTCAGATTCAGATTCTGGGTCTCGTTCCCTTCCAGCAGGAGACAGAACCATTAAAGTTACTGAGGATCACTTATGTCAGTATTTGCGCAGGTTGATGGGCAGTCTCAGGAATTCTCACCTCTTATGTCTGCTGAAACTGTCGTTCATATGCATTTTTTTTTAACATGACTTATTCTAATTAATTTCTTACCTCTGAAAAGGCACTGTGTACTGCCTTGTGAATGAATTGTGGTTTATTCATTTCTCATAGCACGATTATGCTGAACTGTATATTACTTTTTGGGACATCTGCTTTTGGATTATTTTATGCTCACCTTCTTGTATTACGTGAGCTGTATATGAATTATGTCTGTAGGACCCTAGGGAAAAATAGTCCTTGCAATGGTGTGGATTAATGGGAATCCTTGAGTAAACTATAAACTCCAACATAACATTGTTGCATCATCAGCTTTGATTGTGCTGCCTGTTAATGACTTTGCTTTGTCTATGGACAACGGAATCGCAGCAGGACGTCAAACAAAAGAAACGTGGAAAAATTGCAATCTAAGGGATTTTTAAGGCAATAGATGTTCCTTATATTCATGAATCCTGACAGCCAGCGGTGAAACACTCGTGCCTTGGAGGGCAGCCAGGCCCCGACGGCAGCTTTGCCTGAGGCAGGACGACTCCAGGCAGTTCACTTTGTCTCTATTATGACAAGGACTGTTTTGGAAATTCAAAGCTGTTGGACACTGAGCGAAAACAGTTTGGCTGTCGCGCTTGTTGGCTGCAAAATAGCTCAGCACATCAGTCTGGCAGCTTGAGAAAAAGACATCAGGGTGCCTCTGGAGAAAATGTTGAATCGTGAGAGATGTTTACGGAAAAAAGGAAAAAAGGAAAGTATCTGAAGTTAAGATGAATTTTCTGTCTGGAAAGCAACCAAAAGCATCGGCCACTGAGAGCGTGTGGCTGCTTTCATCCTGCTGCCCGGCTCAACTCGCGGTCGAAACCTCCCAAAGTCACTGGTGATATTCTGTCATCCGCCGGGAGGCCCGATTACATGGAAGCTCTTGTAAGGTTGAAGAGAGTCTAATTAGGAGGCTGATCAAATCACGGCGGGTTCCCTCCGCAGGGGATGCAAGCACAGTTCAGGCTTTTCCCACGAGGAGATTCTTTGGGTGGTACTGTCTGGAAATAGCAGGTCAACATTCAACATGGGTCACGCTACTCTAAAGGATATTGAGATATTATGCCGAAATGATGGATGAGACACACCAGAATAAATGCTAGAAACCACCATGAGATTAACTATTTAATTATAGGCAGCTGCTGGGGGCCACTGGGATGGATAACAGTTCATGACATAGCTCTCTGGAAATAACGGCACTTATGAGGTTATGTAATTCTGCATGAGTACAAACATGTTGCTGCATTCTATCACTGGTCTCATGCGTACTCTATTACTACACGTCCATAAAGTCGAGAGGTCTCCCTCTTTGCGTTTCGTTAGGCTAACTTATTCTTTGTCACATCCTCCCTCATCCCAAAGCCTCGTCATAGCCCCTCTGCCATTGTAAAGGGTCTCTCGGTCCTTTAAAATGCATTTGGAGGGATAGAATTCAATTAAAAATCCAATTCAAAGAACTTCATTAATCTCGCTGGGGGCAGTTCATTTAAGAACAGCTTGCACAGAAAAACACGTAGTTACATAAGATACAAGATATGAGGGAGCTAGGTGGGGTATGATAATATATTGGTTCAAAGCGAGGATAAAAGATTAGCTACAAAGGAGGCCAGACGGATTGCAGGAGGAGCAAATGATTTGGAGTTGCGGTTGGTTTTAAAAGCTGGTAAAACCTGACGGGGCCCTGAGGGCAACGAGGAAAACTGGGGCTAGTAAACGGGAGTGTATCCTTCCATCCACTGATTTTATGCATAAATGCTGCACATAAGAACATGGCATCAGAGGTGAGGGACGCTGCCATCGATTGGTATGTTCAGCTCCTCCGTCCCTCCTTGCAGCTCCGCCTTACTTTTCGTTTGTCACATCCGTGCTGAAAGGCGCCGCGACGCCAGGGAGAGATGCGAATGCAGGAAGCAAGGAGGTACGTTAGCGTAATTAAAAACACGCTGTTTTATTTGACTTTATTGCAACTCTTTTCGTGGTTTTCCTCATTTTTTCAGATGTTGCAGAAAGTAAAGTTGATGACTCGCTGATGACTCGATATACCCTGAGTCACCTCCAGTGCTCCAGTGACTGTGGGGCATTTACCGCGCAGCATAGCTGCTCAAAATGTTTTCCAGTGTTCACACACGTTCGTATAACCTGCTCAGCATCGGCAATGGACACCTGGATCAAACTCCAGTCATGGCACGATGGCAACATTGAAATCAGATGTGAGCTTGGAATGAAAATTTCAAAATGTGAAGGACTTCAGTGAAAAATCCAGTCATCATCACCAGTTTTTTTCTTTTTCTTTTTTACATTCACAACATTTTGCATATTTAGAAACCTTTACTTTCTGCAGTCACTTGTGTCCTGCAAGTACTTACTCAGCTGAAAGGAAAGTGTGAGAATGCTCTCCTCTCATCTTCTGATTTCGCTTTTACAGAGAAAAACCGAGAATTTTCAATCATGAATCATGCCCCATGTGGTGTGAGGGATAGACCGCACTTCCTCGGATTAATATCCATCATCTGGATCACTTGTGACATGATGTTTTGGTAAGTAAAGAGGCTTCTCTGCACACTGAAACATTTTCTCAGGAAGCGGCAGGAATTAGCTCATAACTTCCGGAGGCAGGAAGACTTTTATGTCAGATTATTCCAAAATCTTCTCTAAATCAGGTGGATTTGCTTCATTATTAAAATAATACACAAACCCAAAGTATTTAGGTCAGTTGGCATAGACTTTAACAATTCCAGGACATGAAATTCCGCATTGAAAAAAAAGTAAAACTCTTGTAAAGCGCTTGTTTGTTCAGTGTTCTTCTTCTCTCTCCAATAGTTGCTGCTGTTCGTCGCCGGCTGCTCTTTTTTCAGGACATTTGAATTGATACATAATTTTCATCTAACAGGAACTTGCGTCCAAAAATGATGCCGATCTTATTCCACAAACAGTCACCAGAGCAGTTTGGGATTCACCCCTCGTGTTCCCTTAACTACTGACTTGACTGGACAAAAATACAGAAAAAAAAAATCATGCAGGTGTGATGGATGTTTTTCCGGTACGCAGTTTTATATTCGTGATGTAGCTGAATGCCTCAGCGGGGCCACAAATTAAAAGGGCCTCCATTAAAAAAAATAAAATAAAAATACTCGATCATATTTTATTTCTTCATTTTAGGGGAGAAATCCTGAACAGTTATTTTTTGGGGCCAGAGAGACATGATGAGTCTAAAAAAACACTTGGAATCAGTTGATAAAAACCATGTGTATGTTTATAATTAGAGGAGGCTTTTCACATATAAAAACCATGTGTATGTTTAGAATTAGAGGAGGCTTTTCACATGAAAAGAAATATATTTATATGTAAACACAGAGACGTGACCTTTGTGTCCTCAGTGGTATCTGAGACTCGGACCAGTCGCTGCCCAACACATCTGTGGACGTCTGCCAGGTTTGCTGATAAATGACTCCAGCGAAGACACTACCTCCTAATTAGTTTGAGCGTCGCAAACTGTATCTGACTCCACCAACCCAGAAACAAGCCAAATCTCGTCCCACATGCTCACCGACAATGAGCCAATCGCTCGGACTTCACTGGCTGGCTACCTGCCGCTGTCTTCTACACTTTATTCACATGTATTTCATGGTATTTGAATTGTGTAAATCCACTCCAGGCCAGCGATGTGACTTGTGATATTACATAATGTAGGTATGGTAAATGCAGGAGCGTTATTTAAGACACAAAGACACTGTGACCTAAATGTGAATGCGGAGATGGCTCGAACACACCAAGCAGGATGCTGATCTGATCTGAAGATTGACCCGATGAGTGCGGCCAAGTGTTTCCCACACCTGATATTCTGTAACGGGGGAGCAAAAATCTGGTGGTGCCTCGTGTTTAAGCTTAAACTGGGGGACTGTGTGTATTGTGGAAACTCTATGACCCCCCACAAGCAGATGGAATAGTTTCTAAACCTCACTGGATCATCTGAAATATGTCCCGGAGGCTGGTGCTCTCCGTTTCTGCACAGCGAGTAGACAAGATTACGAGTTTTAGTTTTTTTGGAAGCTGCGACTGCACTCATTGACTGCGTGCGCTTGTGTATTTGCTTTGCTCCTCGGACGCAACATTCCGCAGGGGCATTTATTATTACACTTAATGAGCGAAAATTTGAAATTGCTCATGGTTTCCTGGCAGTGGACAGCCACCGACTGTGACCCACAGCCGCTGAGAGCCGAACAGCTGTGCGTCTTTACAGCAATAAGCAGGGCCTTCTATGAGCAGGCGTTATAATATACCGAGCAGACCGCCAGTTGAACTGGAGGAGCTCACAGTGGTCCAGAGTGTTGAAATTCCAGCTGATTTTAATAAGGTCATTTATTTTGCCGCCTGAAACTGGTACTAGAAACGTACCTGTATCTGCAGTCTTGTTCCAAAGTGAGGAACAAAGTGCACTTTAATAGCAATAGATCTATTTTAACAAGCTTTTACTCTATTTTGAACGATAACCTCTGAGCCTCTGAGCTTCCAAACACAGCAAGTGGGTCCTTGGACTGTCAGAGCTGACCGCTCACTGCGGACGAAAACACCAGAACATGAGACGTTTCTGCAGCTGTTGTTCAGATGTTTTTGTGTGTGTTTGTGAATGACTTGTGAGTCAGTGGAATTTGGACCAACAGACCAACAGGATGCTGTTGAGATTCAAATGGTCTGAAGTTCACATCAAAACACGAAGAGCTTAGGTAGAAGGCAACTTATTTGTTGGTTGTGAAGTGGCCTCCTCCAACAACCAGAAGGCTGCCTCGGTTCTAACTGACTGGTGGGGGGGTTCCAGGTATTTCAGCCTCTCGTGGCATGGTCGACTCCTACACAGACATCAAGATCACCTGAGAGTCGCTGACCAACCCAGGCCACCATGTGAGTATGTGGGGAGGGGGTTCACATGAGCCAAGGTGAGAATGGCTGTGGATGTGTCTGGGGAGGGATCTCCAGATTGCATTGCGTGTCCAGCTTCTCACGCAGACCTCACTCTGGAGAAGCTGCCGCTATCCCAGCTAGGCCTTTGTTATAGTTAGTGAAAAACACAAAAATCGCCCATCCCACACAAAGAAAAAGAAAGTGCAACGCGTGTGGTGCATTTCAACTAAGAGTGTGTGGCCGGTTCGGTGATCAGTCTCAGCAGAGGTCCAGCAGCTCTCTGCTGTTCCTCCTGGTCTTAAGGGGCTGTAAGCATGGATACAGGCTTCTAGTCTGAGTTGAACACACAGCTGTATTCCTGAGCCCATCCGATAAACCGCTGTGTGAGAGCAGCACACACTTCAGGCGATAAACCCTCCACTGAGGGGGGTCACAGCTGAGGGCGAAAATGGCTTAGTCAGGCTTACAGCAACTCCAACTGCATCATCAGAAGTTAATTGGAAATACAGACCCCAGGACTTCCCACAGCCTCTGATAAGCAGTCATTTTTGGGAAGATCAGACTTACCGTTACAAGGAAAGCCCAGAGATGGATGACGACACGGGATGAAACACCAAACAGAAACACGAGCCTCTCCAGTTATCACTTGTCTGCTCTTCATATGCGAATCCCACCAGCTCAGTGTGCTTAGGGTCGGCCCCCTCGAGGTACAAAGAATATGAGAAATGAGACAAGGAGGGAGATGCTCATGTCTTTACCATAAATGACTCACTTCCTGTAAGTGATGCGACACATGACATACTCCAGCGAGATATTTGAAAGCGTATGAGAAGAGCGGAACTGCAATAAATGAATTTAGGGGATCACTACTTATGTTTTCCTCTCCTGCACGCCGATCCCCAATCCATCTGCCATCGCCTTCATGTGATCGCACGCCTGAACCCGCAAGCGTTCGCTCTAACCCAGCAAATGTTCGCGGCCGACATGTTGGAAAGGAGTTCTCTCTTCTTTTTTTTTGTATCTGAAAATGTGGAATGGCGAGGTTTAAGGTTTTGGGAAAACATCCAGCTGAACGGATCTCTAGCTTCTGTCTTTTTAAAACCAGCTCCAAGAAATACTTATGCGCAGGGATGCATCATGTTGTTTGTCTTGGAGCTCAAGTTATGTACCCAAGTGCCCTGAGAGACTCTGCAGTGGAAGGCTTTGGAAATTTAAGAAAAAAAAAACCAACAAAAAAACCCCCCTCATATTTTGGTATTTATGGTAATACTGTTGAGTCTCTTAATCTATTGGTTGAGAAGCTCATTTTCTAACGAAGACTGGGGGTCCATCCTGGAATCGCTGTGAAAAAAAAAGCCAAACTAAATAAAACAAAATCACAAAAGCGGAAAATGAGTAGACCATGTGGACCACGTTGGAAATTATGTAGAAGACGTTTTGATTAGAGAGGCAGAAAAAGACTCTTTTGGTGATCAGTGATGGCTTAAACGTGGGGCTGAGCACATCTGTGCGTCCAGATGTGTGATGGCAGTCATTTCAGACACTCGCACCTTAGTCATACAGTTAAACCCTCCTTTTACAGTACCAGGCACAGATACTGCATTTTCAGTGCGTTTGCAATAAAGGAAGTACCTTTTACAGCAAAAACCAAACCCAACAAAACAAAAAAAACCCCACAACAACCCAAAACTGGACAGGAATGGCTTGTGCACCCGCGACACAGGGTGAACTCGAGGACTTTTCCAGTCGCCGTCTCCCAGCTTTGGCACGGCTCAAGTGGTTGTTTTTTTTTGCTGCTCCTCCAACCTGCCAGCTCGCCGCTTCTGTCGCTCCGCCGCAGAGGCGAGCGGCGGTTTACCTCTCGGCGAGGTGTTGTGCTTTTGTCTTTTAAGGCCGGCAGCTCCCCACTGTAAACACAAGTCCCGCTGCAAATGAATGCGCCACGGCTGCAGAGTCGGAGCAGGCTAAGTGCGCTGACGTCCCGCCTGTTCCCGCCTGTCCATCAGCTCGCGGTTTCTGTCTCGCGACCATTTACAGTCATCCGTGTTTGGGACACAGGAGCGCGGCGTACGGACATTTGTCACCGGGGAACCACCGCGGCAACACAGTGAAACTCGTTACTCACTGGGCCGCGTTTCGCCTCTTTGTTCCAGCAACGTCTTTCATGAAGCAACTTGCAGTTCTGCCACTGAAGCCAGATCAGATGTGTGATGTGTTTGGCCAAAAACTTGGAGAGAGACTCTGAGGTGTTTCAGCAGTTACGACCGCAACACAAGCGTTTGACAAATGGAATTTAACACTGCAGCAAGTGCTTCTCGGCAACCTAAACTCCTCAGGTTGACATGACAAATCACCACATAAGAAAACATAGCAGTGCTGATATAAAACTATAAACCGTGTCCTCGTAAATGGAAGTTTAAATTGCTGAAACACCTGTACATTTATCAGCTTATTAATGAGTGCGCTCGCCGTTGTGTTTGCTTGCAGTGCGTGCATTTGATGTTGGTTGACGCTTAATAAACAGGGGTTGATGAGAACCGTGCCACCAAAAAAAAGCGTTGGATCATTTCTGAGCAGAACCCCCCCCCTCCCCCCTCGCCCCCACACACACACACACCAACCTCAAGATGGCATTTGCATCCAAATATGACTCCCTGACTGTCTGAGGGCAGTCTGCTGAGACCTCCTCTGTGTCTGCCCGGGTGTGTGTGTGTGTGCCTTCTATCTCGACCCTGCAGCCAGTCAAGTTCCTGACAGGCCG
>CAAKHG010021783.1:0-26597 GCA_901007715.1 Dactylopterus volitans
GATTTGATAGCCCAGCTTTTGGAGGACAGATGGTATGCGGTGAGGTGACGGTAGTGGGCCGCCTTGTGTGTGTGTGTGCGTGTGAGTGTGCCCGCGTGTGAGCGTGCACACGTGTGCGCGTGTGTGCGTGTGTGTGTGTTTTAGAGCAGCTGATGAACAAGAGGATTTAATGCCTTCTGACCCAGATCTAGCCTGAGCAGTGATGTGTGTCCAGTGTTCATTGCTGTTGTAGGGTGAGTGTGTGCATATATATCCTCATGCTGCAGTACAGTAGACTATGTACTGCATTATACAACACATCCTGACTCTCAAGTCCTCCAATGAGGACGCTTGGTCATCCGCCAATGCCTATGAAGGGAACACCTATCGAGTCTTGAAAGTGTATCAACTTCCAAAATGAAATAAATGTTTTATGCGGGGAGGTCTGGATCAGGCCCAGCGCACCCAGTTTGACAGGATCCGCGGCCGTGGTTCAGGTTTAGACTGACAAGGGTAGGATATTAATATTAGAGTGCGCTAACTACTAGGCAAATAATCCAGTGAGTAGCAAGTAGAAAAGCGGGGCTCATGCAAACAAGTGCAGCAGGGAAGAAGACGGAAGTCTTTAAACAGGCCAATGTCCAAACAGAGGAGATTAATCCAACAAATAGAGACACGAGGAGAGGATAGCAGGAGCCAATGAGAGAACAAGTGTACAACCATAATCCAGCAACTAAAAAGGGTCGCACGGAGCATTACATACACCCAGTAGGGATGCTGATTGTTAATCACCAATTGATTAATTGCTGTTAAGAATGTAACCAATTAAAAATGTACGAGGCCACTGGTGCTGGCTGGGGGGAGGCTGCGGTGATGCGATGCAGAGGCAGCTACTCGGAGGATGCACTTTGTGGTGGGAAAGGACATGACGGCGACAAACGTGGCGGCTGATAAGCAGTTTGGTGAGCTGCTGGACCACATTTAACCAGGCTATTGCATCACCCCAAGTAGGACCATTGCTCGCCCCATCGTAAGGTCGCATCACGCAACTGGAGACATGCGGTTGCAGTTATTTTCTGCCAGCAAGGTTGCTATAAATATTGACTGTGGAGCCGCGACTACTGCAGAGAGTTACATCACAGCCGTGCACGGCTACATCAACAACAGACTGGCATTTGAAATCTGCACTCCCGCTAACCACACCAGCCAGAACCGCTGCAGACAGCACGGCTGACGGGTTGCATGAGGGCACTAGCTTGTCAAGCGATATGGACGCCGTCGCGAGCAGACGATTGCGATTGCAGCCGCGGTCGGGGCAGCGGGCTTGTCAGGCTCCGCTGCGAAGTTGACTGTCAACTGTAGCCTCAAATTTCCACCAATTTTCTTCTTTGGTGTCGGCTGTTTCCACAAGTGACAAGTGTAAAGTGCCGGGATGACGCTGAACTGGCTTTGGCTTTCTCCTCATTCAGTGGTCCAGCTTGAGTCCACAATGAAAACATGCGGCGCCGCAGTCAAACGCTTCCTCATTACATCCCATTCTTCATTGATTTCAGGACAGTTGGAAAAGAGGAAAGAAATGAAAAATCAGAGAGAAGGAAGGAATGTATGAATAAATAGCAGCAACAAATATCAAAGAACAGAAAGGAAGAAAAGAAAAAGAAGGATGAGGAAACAAGAAATGAGGAACCGACACTCATGAGAAGATCTGTAAGAGGAAGCTTTAAAATATTAAGGAAATCAAAAGAAGTAAGGAAAGAAAGGAAAGAAAAGAGATAGAGGAGGGGGAGGAGAGAAAAGCAAGAAAGAACGTTTAAGGAGAGACGGAATTACGTCAAGGATGAATTTGAAGATGGACAAAGGGAAGTGGAGATGAAAAGCATAATGGAAAAGAAAGAAGGATGTAAAGACTGATAAGAGAAAGTGACTAAGTACAGGTGACGAAACCATACGCTACGTAACCAGCAGATCTTATATAAGATAACCTGCTCGGTGAAGGTTACGAGGAGAGAAGGACATGAAGGAAATATTGAAAATGGAGGAGTGAAGGAAAGTAGGACAAGAAAGAGGCAGGAAGGAAAGTAGAAAATAAGATTAAAAGGGTAAAGAAATGCAAGAAATAGAAGAGACGGAACACGAATGAGTGACAAAATAAAGCAGTTTCACTACTCTGAGAATTCATCACTCATCACTAAATCACGTTAAAGGGCCTCCTCGTCCTTTCACAAGCGTCCGGGCGTTTGGTTTTTCTCTGCTGCCGTGACGGAGTGACTCCTTGGCCCTGTTGAGAGCCCGCCTTCGGGGGCCGCCGGGCGCCCAAACATCCCCCCGTTTCATTTCAGAAACTTCTTCCCCTCCGTGCGCCCTCATTCCGTCCTCCTCCGAATGCAGATGCGCCATGGCTGGATAGGTTTCCGGAGCAATTTGGAAAAGGAGGAGGGGGGGAGGGGGGCTGACATCCCGACTCAGCTCAAATCCGCGATGGAGGGGCGGGTGAGGGTGGGTTGTCGGGGAAGGCAGAGGATGTTTTTGAGGGGAACGCGTCCTGCAGGCCTGTTTTTCTTCTACCAGGCAGACACATGGGTGCTCATTTGATTCCTGCTCGCTGGCTGTTTAGCCGCAGTCAGATCTTCTCCATCAGCGGGTGAGCTCACATGGTCACGTGGCGCCATGATGAGGCTGTAATGATGTGGGTGTCGGAGCGGCAGTCCCGCCTCGGGCCGGCCGTCACGGGCGGCGGTTGAGGAAAGGACGGGGAAGGAAGTGGCCCTGACTGGGACTGACACATGGTCGGAGTCTGGCAGCTCTGCTGACGTTTATGAAGTGACAAACCCGCCTCGGGAGCTCACCATCACTCCGCAGCGGAGGATGAAGAAACAAGTCGGCGGCTCGTCTTTCTAGGTGATTCATCAGGTCTGGTGATACTGGACTTTATCCCGGCGGTGATGTGTGAGCAAGGCTCACTGTGATGGATTCGCAAAAAAGCAATGCGGCGGTGTGGCGTAAAAAAGGATGTGATCCATGAGGAGTAACGAGGCTCCGTCTGCCACTGATGATTCCCGCTGAGACACATCTGCTCCTCGCTGCTGCACGTTCCCGATGAAACGCAATCACCTGATTAATGTGATTAATTCGACAATTGGAAAAAAGAGACATCCAGCGAGGAACAACAAGGACCGTGAACAACATTACTGGGTTCTCATCTGAATAAACAACAAAGAAACTTTGTCATAACTCTGATTGACGGGATTCAATTCATGATTACATAACCCGTATCTGATATGTACACTGTAAAAATCTCATCACCTCATTCTAATTTTCTTGAGTTACATTGTTTCATTAAATCAAATTGTGGATTGTGGATGAAATCTAAGAATTCTTTGCGGGAAAAACCTCCACTTCATTTTACATGGGCAAGATTCTACCAGTGAACGTGGCAAAAACACGTACCATCATGACACGTCAGCAGGTGATGACTTAGATTGTTGTAGGTGTTGGTAACTATCTGGAACTGTGTGTTTAAATATGCAAAGACGGATTTATCTTGTCAAATGTAGTAAATAATCATGCTGTATTTTTGGTTCTTTTCTTTTTTACTAGTTTGGAAGCAAAGCCAGCGGATGATGCAAAACAGCTCTTTTTTTTTTGCTCGTAGCTATGTTGACTTGAACGTAACATTATGTGCTAAATCCCATGGATTGTTGTTCTACTGGCCATGAATCACACCTAACTGAACTGCTAACGAATAAAAATGTCCTTTGATTGTTGATATTATTATGTTTAATGATATATTTAATGTGTTTAATTAGTGTGGGTTGTTTGCTCTGGTATGAAAGCTGTCAATCAAACCTTGAACAAACAGTCGACGCTGCTTGAACGGGTGGTGCGCTGGCCCCTCAGCTCCGGAGACGTGTGCTTTTTTTTAATTTTTCCACTATTTTCCACATTATTTTTGGGAGACGGTGATGTCAGAGGATGTCAGGATGAATGGTTCCTCTCAACTGTCCTCAGATGTCCCCACATTGTTTCCAGCATCAGTTGCTCCCCATTCGAGCACCATGTAACAAGCGATGGCCGGGACCGAGACCAGCGTCCATTAGGACATTGGGAAGTATCTATGGAGCAGCAACAGCAGGACTCAAACATTCTTTGACACTTCCAGGACTCTTCCCAAAACGTCTGGCCTATCACAGGGCATTTTCTTCCCAGATCACACATTCTGGTCTGCTTGAACATGAGCTAATTACACAACAGTGGAACAAACAGGCTCTTGGCTGGATACAACTTTAAACTCGTTTTTCTAATTGCGGTTTCAACAGTCAGGCACCATCGTACTTCAAAAGATCTCAGAGTACCTTAGAGCTCAGGGATCACTTTACATGCGACTCCGAAAGTTTCCTAAAGTCCAATGGGAGGTGGAACTTGCAGCTATCAGGCTCTTCTTTGATGGAACCTTATTCAGGCTTGAGTGTGGGCAGCAGACAGCCCCTCTACATCTCAGAGCCACCTCTAGTCGGGCCTGGCTCAGGCTGCTCCTGAACCAGCCATTAATCTTGAACTGCTGCAGGCCTATACTGCCCGGGGGGATTTCACTAAGCTCCATTCTCCACTCGCTCGACAGCTGTGTTCAGAATCACCCGCAAACATATGATTCATGCCAAATTTGATGTCGCAGAGTATAGAAAGATTTAAACAGTGCACTATCTGAATTTTGTGTATGCAGAGAATCTTCGGATGTAAACTGGATTAGTTTAAAAAAATTTAAAAAAAAAACAATTCTGTGTGGGCATCGATAGCTCCCTGGACATACTCAGCTGCCCCATAATGCATTGCATCTTTTCAGATGTTGCAACTACAGCCATGGGGGCAAATGGTACTTTTCTCTCTAAAAAATTAAATCTGTAACTGCAGCAAAGCAGTATGAGCGGTCAGTATGTAGTACATGAAGTATGAATATGTAATGGACAGTACGTAGGTATGCAGTACATTAAGTATGACTAGTATGTCCGACATGAAGAGTATTTATGTTGTAGACAGTATTTTTTTTTACATGAAGTTTGAGTATGTAGTGCATTAAGAGTGATTACGTAGGTGACAGTAAGTAGTACATGAAAAGTAAGTATGAACACGCTTGTGTTCATGGAGCGTCTGTTCATCTTCATCTCATTAAGTCCAAATTTGAGCCTCCAGCTCGAAATGATCCGCCTCGAAGTACCCGGACGATTTGGACTTGACATTCTGATGGCGCGTCAGCGCGGAGGTGAGTCAGCATTCGGAGAATTCAAATGATGCTTTTCAGCTGTCAGGCCGCTTTATTGTGCTCCAGAGGAAGTCATAGCCAAAAGTGCTTTCAATACAGCTGCACCTAATGAGACATTTCAAGTCACGGGCTTTATTTACTTAGTTTATGATACCTTGCATGCTGCATCTTTTCCCCATTTTAAACGCCCGCAGTGTGCACGGCTGCTTGTGCCTGTGAATTGTTTGCGCACTTCTGCAAGCTGTGCAAATGTCTCCCCACGGATGTCAAATAGATTCTAATTAGCTGTGCTGAATTTAATGAAGGTATGCCGGTGGATGGCTGGGCTAGTGCTCCGGCTCAATACACGTGGAACCAATTGCACTTTTCCACAGCTGAGAGGGACTCGTTGCTGCAGAAAATCTCTCTGGCACATTCACACTCACTCTTTTTTCCCCCCTCGCATCGACGGCATTCCCGCCTCATGTGTATTCCAAGGAGCGACGCGCAAATGGGGCGAATCGCCATGTTCAGCCAGGCAATTAGAGAGGCAGTGTCACTGAAACATCCACACTTTCTTACTCGTGATTTCGCATCGGTCAAATCACAAAAAGAAGGGAGGACATTTAGTGTTAGGATCCTAACGGGGCCCCCAGCGTTGGTCGCGTTTAAACAAATCCAGCTGAGCGACATTTATACTTGGTTGATTTGTCATTCCAGTCGCCCGACATGTATAAACTTTAAGGCACCACACTGACATCTGGGGAAATCGGCTTGTTTGCCCTCTTAGCCAGAGTCAGATTCTGACATCAATATCCATTTCATCTCATAGGTCCAGTTCACCTAGCTTAGCATAAGGCGGGTGGAAAACGGGCCTTTAAAACGGCTACTTTTCCCAATAGCTAATGTCTGGTAATTCCTTAATGTGGCATTTTACAAGTGACGATGTCACATATGTAAACTTTGAGGTATTGGTAGTAAACACGACAGCCTAATTACATCAAGGTGTTACTCCATCTATTTTTATCACTAAGGGGGAGTGAATGACTTCTTGAGGATGATGTCATCGTTCCTATCAGTTCTCAGAGCAAAGACGCTGAAGTGAGTCTCAGCAAGCAGGAGGCTTTTAAAGAAACGAGGTGTGTTATGGCAAACGTAAGACTCGGTGATTGAGTCAGAAAAGACAGACAGCTCTCAGCTGTTTGTGTTTTTGTCTTTTTTTATGAGGTTTATGGAGGAAGAAAGGGGTAGAAAAATGAATTACATTTACTCAGATTACTATAAATTACATTTTTTGGGGGGGTGGGCATGTATTTGTATTTGTATTTGTATTTGTATAGTAAGCATCCTCCCACGTACTATAGTTACTTTTAAAACCATAACTTTGTGTTTAGTTGAAACAGCTTTTTCTGTCGCCAATGAGGTTGTCCAATGAAGACTGGATGTATGGACAAAGAGCAGCAAACTGTAGAGCAGGTCTAAGTTTGAAGATGTAACCAGGAACGCTGAGCAGAAAAGAACAGTGCAGATTTGGAGAAACAGAAACCTCCGGAAAATGCTCTGAGTAGCCTGAAAGGGGCCGCTGCCATCAGGGAATAGCGTTTCCATGAAAGGGGGGACATGGTCTGCAACAATGCTTCGGTAGCTGCCACGTGGCAAAGGAACATCCACATGGATGGCAGGACCCAAGGTTCCCCAGCAGAACATTGCCCAAAGCATCACACTGCCTCCGCCGGCTCGCTCCCATAATGCATCCTTGTGCCAAAGTAAGTGACGCACACACACACCCGGCCACTCACGTGATGGGGAAGAAAACCCGTGTGACTGTGTGTTCTGACTCCTTTCTATCAAAACCAGCAGCAGCCGTTTCAGCAGTTTGAGCTCCAGGAGCTGGTCTGTTGGATCGGACGACAAAGGCCACATGTGGCTCAGTGTATCTTGGCCTCCATGACCCTGTTGCCGTTCACCACTTTTTCCTTCCTTGGACCACTTTTGATAGATCCTGACCCCTGCAGACCAGGAACACACCATGAGAGCTGCAGTTCTGGAGATGTTTTGACCCAGTCGTCTAGACATCACAGCTTGACTCCTTTCAAAGTGGCTCAAATTGTTACGCTCGACCATTTATCCTGCTTCTAACGCATCAGCTATCCCACCTACTGAGAGGTAATAACAATAACAAACAATAACTCTCATAGTAAACAGGATTACGGATGATGGCGTTAATAAAGGACACAAAAACCTGAGGCTTTCAGACTTGTACCAGCCTGCCGCTCTTCCCTTCGATGCGGTGAAGAGCATCTCTCACTGTCACACAGCATACGTGGATTGTTTTCCCGTTTTGCGAATCATCACATAATTAAAGTGACCAGCATCTGTGTTTGCTGGAACTTCATGAAATATTCAGGGAGAAGACGAGCGGCGCTTCCTCTTCGCCTCGCTCCTCAACTGAGACGACCTGGAAGAAAAGTCACAGATTTCTGTTACCTTTATCAAAAACCTTCAATAGTCTGACATGCGAGCTCTCAACCCTCTTCATGTTCTGGACCCTCAAGCTGAATCTCAGTGATCACAGACCTTCACAGGGAGTAACGTTGCTCACGTTTCCGTCTCGAGGTGTTCGGGTCAAGGCTGCATTCAGACGTCTTTCACATGCATTTGAAGGCAAGAAATCTGGTCTGGCATCACTCATCTGACCGTCAAGCACATTCACCAACTCGTAATTAGAGTAGGAAACTCAAGGAGAAATGTGAACGGTCACACATGATGGTTTATGTCCATGTTGAGCTAATGGATCATAATCATTACGAGGTGGCCCGGCGGCTCGGTGTCAGCACTGCCATCTAACAGCTGGAGAGTCCTGGTAGCGTTGCTCCTGTGAGAAAGAAGACACGCCCACATGTGTCCTGGACAATGTCAGTGGTTTGCACACGCAAGCGTTTTTTTTGAGGGATGTCATTTATTGACCGCCGGCTGGCAGGTGAAGTCCACGCACATTGAATGCAGATGTCCAATCTGACAGGCCTGGGCTGATGGCGCCCTGCGATACTCAGGCCTCCCTCACGTGGACTCAGCTGTTCTTCATGATTGTGAGCATGAGGAGGAAAAAAATCACGGCAGCTCAGATTCTTCAGGAGCAGAGTGTTATAATTCAAACGGAACATCTGAGCATCCATAAATGCTCATTCAGCCCGGGCGAAATGACTGAGGGGCTGAAGCTGGTGCAGCGGCGGCGTCTCGTTTTGTTTCACGACTTCATGATCGCCGCAGCTGCAATCGATTGATTGGGACTTACATTGTGAATGCGTGCGTGCGTGCGTGTGTGTGTGTTTTTAAACTCTCACTTTGCTTTTAGCTTGTTTTGCCTCCATAAGAAGCAACGTTGACGGGAAAGTGGAAACGCTCCCATTAAAGTGGTAATTAGCTGCATGATAGTCGCAGCAGGATGGGTATCCAGAGTGTGTGTGCTGTTGAAGATGATTGATGACATCAGAGCTTTTTTTTTTTTTTGCCCATCACTGATCACTTTGGTGTCATCATCCATCTGTGATGTTGAGTTCACCACAGATCTGAGAGAAAAAAAAAAAAAAAAAGAGATGGTTGGACGTCCACATTTGTTTTTTGGTCTCTTTGTCTCTGCGGGCGGGTGTGACTCATCTTGCCGCTGTCACTGTCCTTGGTGGATGCTCACCAGCAGTCATGGAAGGTTGTGTTTTGTGCCGCATGTGGACATCAATAGTTCCTGATGGCAAGCATCAGTCTGGAGATCAGCCTGGAGGAAATGTCAAACTCCGCCCAGCCCTCTGTCGCCTTTCCTTGTCCGTGCAGCTCTGCTCAGCTGACCTCACGCCAAGCACTTCCCGTCCCACCGCTCCCTTTGATAATTAACATTTCATCTGGGAGCCGCGGGAGAGATTATCTTCTGAACAGAGAGTGCAATTAACCACCATTACCGTGGCGTCATCAGAGCGCTGCCGCGTGATGGAGCAGCTCGACGTCGAGGAGCTCTTCTGTTTCACCACCCGCTCAAGCCTTAAGTTTCGTGATTCCGACCATCTGTCTCCCAAAGTCAGACAGTTGCTTTTGGCTCGGCGTTTACTCACCATCGGCCATGTCTGAGCTTCATGTCATCGGGGCTGTAAACCATTCAAGCCTGTCATGGCTTAGTTTATGGGTGCTGCAATTTAAGTTTCCGGGGGAAAAAAAAAAAAAAGATGTCTGCACTTCTTCTTGGCTCTGTTGTCAGACTCGTAATAGGAGCCAATCACAGGTCACTTTATGGAGCGGGTGTTCCTATTGGTTACAAACGCGCATGGTATGACTGTCCCCTCTGAGTGATGGAAGCAGATTTAAAAATCCTACAGCTCGCCATGGCCTCATTTGGAATCTCTCGCTGTCAACTCTCGCTCAGCTGTCTCTCGCTCGCGCTCCGCTGTCTCGCTCTCGCCATCGCTCAGCCTCAGAGCGCTGCCCCGGCGCTCGACCCTGGGCGCTCTACCCTGGGAGCTCGACCCTGGGCGCTCGACCCTGGGCGATCTACCCTGGGAGCTCGACCCTGGGCGCTCCACCCTGGGAGCTCCACCCTGGGCGCTCCACCCTGGGCGCTCTACTCTGAGGCCACTAAGCACAAGAGGAACGTCTTTGGGAAGATGAGACATGATGGGAGGGTCTTGGCGAGGCCGTGGAGAGGAAGCCCTGCGAGGCAGCAGGACGTGAGGGAGCAGGGGGAGCGGCTTGGTGGAGTGTTGCAAGGCAAAAGAGAGTGGTGTAATTGGCCGGCTGACCTCCACGTTACTGCTGCCCTTTGATTTTACTACATTATATTATATATTTACCCGACCGCGTTTATGCCTCAGTGAAACCAACACATGCGTGGACGCCGACCCGTGAACATTTTGTGTCCACAGCTCGGGCAGTTGGCATTCTGCCGGGTCACCGACGGTCCACCGCCGCCACGCTGCCATTTCACTGCGTGTCACTCGTGTAACGTAATGCTGTCATTGGCTCTTTTTTTTTTTTTTCTTTTTTTTTTCCTTTTTACACAAACACTGTACAATCAGACGCTGTGGCATTTAGATAATGCTGATGGTATTTTCAGGGCCTGGGAAAGAAAAAAAACAAAAAAACATTTCAAATTTCAACTGATGTTGTGGATTCGGTCAGTTGAGAGTTGTCGCAACTGTCAGCTGGAAACTTTTTAAATGCCAACATGTCATTTAATTTGAGTCCATTAGGTCTCAGTTACTGATGTTGACGAGTCACCTTTTTCAGTCACTATAAAATAAATTTAAAGATCCATTATTCATAATGTTAACAATTTACAGAAATCATGGGAGATGATTGCCCACAAATGCCTGCCTTTAAATATGAATCTGCTTCCATTTTCAATCAGCACTTTTTTTCATGGTAATATAACATGCCTGCATCTCAAATGGTAAATTGTGAATCATATTTAATTGAATGCTATTTATATATCTATATGCAATTCTAGTAAGCTGGGCAACACTGAATACATTTTGTATTGAAACAACCATCTCTAAAGGTGTAAAATTATTCCAATGGGGCAGTAAATGGTTGGTCGACGGCCCAATGGGAGAAGTCATTATTAATGATATAAGTTATTATTATCACTGAAGCACGACCTTCAGTGTTACATTGCAACACTACATTTGTCATTTAAATTGAAGTATTTGCTGGACTAGATGATAAAGGACTAAAACCCCGATTGAGACATTTCAAATGAAAACTGTGGATTTTTTTAAACCGGAAAACCACAAATCATTCTACCATACTGTACATGCACAGGTTTGTCTGATGCAGCCCTGTTACCTAAAATTACAATCCGACATAACTAAACTGGATTTGTGTTTTCTTTTGGACCGCATTTGCTTGTTTGTGACAGTATATGAATATATGAGCCCGTGATTAATCCAAAAGTCCTCTGACTTCGCAAAAGAGTGATGCTTGATGATGTTAAGGTCTGGTTGGGTTGAGGGGAAGATCGAGATTTAGGGAATCGGGAGTTTAGCCCAAGTTAATACAGCCTTAGGTTGTAAATGATGCTCTTTTGTAAGTGTGAAACCTGCTATAGCAAGCTAGGACCAAACCCACATAGCCCGCGTCACTCCAAAGTCCAGTGCTTGTTTGACCCAACTGCACAACAACCTTTCCTCTGGAGTAAAGATGCTGCAACCAGACATTATGTAGAATGTTGTTCAGTTGTGTCTTTTGCAGTCAGTTTTACCAGAGGAACGTCTGTATCCATCATTATATACCAAGATGGGTTTTTTAGGTCTCTTTGGGTTGAGTGTGTATTTGTCTCGCATGGCTCAGATGACATCCTGCCGATGTGCGACACACATCTATTCTCAGGTGCTTTGACTGATCTAAACTTGTCCTGCAGAGTCAAGTGAGGATGAGATGGGGGAGAAAGTGTTGAAGGGAAGGGGAATGGGAGAGAGAGAGTGGTGGGGGGGGAGGAGTGGAAAGGTGGCGTGGAGAGAAGAGGCGGGGCCAGTGGTCATCCTCCCGGGTGTCTGAGGCTGCCAGAGGCCTTGTAATCCTCGGCCGCCCGTCACCCTTCCATCCTCACCATGACAAACCGGATCTGCTCTCTATCGAGGAGCCCTAGGCCACCTCTCCTCTTTTTTCCCCCTCCCTTCTTACCCAGCAGCCCCTCATCCCATTTGTCATTTTCACTGCCTGCATCTCGGGCCGCTCGCGGAGAGAGATGGTCCACTTCCAGGCCGGCCCCGCCATGTTCCCCGGCACTGGCGAAGCCATGCCGCCAGTCGCCCCACCAGCAGCATTCACACGGGGACTTCATGGGTTCGGGTGCGACTGCTAGTTCGTCAGCACGTTTTAGGATGCGGTGGCGGCAGCCAGCCAGTCGGTCAGGCGCTCGGCTGAGAGGGATCGCCACGGGCCGAACACTCGGGGAATTAAAGGTGGAATTAAATGTTGGAGGCGTTTGCACACTTGACTTATTTTTGTGTCAATGCAGAAAAAGTGGAATTGATTTTTTTTTTTCCGAGTATTATTTTGGTGCTACTGTCAAGCTGTGCTGGATTATTGTGAGATGAGTTGCTAATATTTTGATGCCCTAATGAATAGAAATGGGATGGCCAAAATATTAAGAGCATCTCTCATAATAAACAACTAGAGTACAACAGCAGCATGAATGTCAACATCCCAAATGATCATTTAAACAGATTAAATGAACATTCTCATGCTCATCAAGGAATATTCACAGATATTCACAGTAGGGCTGTTGTATTTTACTCGATACCATTTCAGTACATTGACCAGAACTTTTTTTTTTTTTTTTTTGATCAGTTAATGACATCACTTTTCCTCATCCATTTCCTGTTTTCCCTATTTTTCTGTGACTCAGCTGTAAGCTCATTGGTTCCTGGTTCCTCTCCTTGTGAGGGAAGGCTAAACCAGCCAGTCACTGCAGGTTTGAGCAAATGTGATTCAAGCAGCATTCGTTTGCTGGGACTAGTTTCAGTGGTGGATGAATCAACATTTATGGCAGCAGGTCAATGTAGGACTGAATGAAAATATATTACAACGTGTGTATTCATACGGGTGAAGAAACATGAGACGGTGCAGCCTTTTTACAGGAGTTGTACGACACGATCGAGCAGGATGCCGCACACCCGCTGGTGTCATCGAGCCGCCTGTAGATGACTGAGGAGCGTCAGCGAGTCTCCTGTCAACAAGTTTAGACCACACGGCTGCTGAGCGAAGCAGCAAACAACTCTGAAGTAGCGATTACGTTAAACCTCACGTCTGACCAGATGATTGGAGGTGACGCTTTGTTAACTCGCGTAAACAGCAGAGGACGCAGAACGGGACGAATCGCCTCATGGATTGGAATAAAATGAAACGATACACGGGACTAAAAGTTCATCTTTGCTTTGTCGTCATTTCAGGGTTTCTCAGCACCGGAGACCAGGCGGCCAAGGGCAACTACGGCCTGCTGGATCAAATCCAGGCTCTCCGGTGGATCAAAGAGAACATCCAGGCCTTCAAAGGGGACCCGAAGCGGGTAACCATCTTTGGCTCCGGCGCCGGAGCCTCATGTGTCAGCCTGCTCACCCTCTCGCATTACTCTGAAGGTACGTTTGCGCTCACATGCAAACAGGGAGGCTCGTGAAGATGCTGGCGCACCACCACTTATCCCACATTTAAACGCCCTCGTGGTCAGAGCTTCCTCAGTTAACACTCCGGATGGATTAATGACATCACTGAGGTCATTCTTCTGTTTGCTTTAGAAGTGCTCACTTAATTCAGCTTGCTAACATGACTCGAGCGACTGCGGGTTCTGAATTGCGTTATGAATATGCAGCAGGACGTGAGCTCATACTGCAAATCTCACCTTTCATGTTGCCAATTTAGCGATCCGCTGGAAACTCAAGGCAGCATCAAAGCCGCGCTGGGCTTCAGGGGTTATGGAAGCTGCAGATTGTGAATCATCAAGCTCCTACAGTCCAAAAGCAGTAATCGGTGCCTAAATCTCCCCCTAAAAGTATGTCTGTCTTCCGAAATGGTGCGTTTGAGGACAGGAGGAGAAACGATTTTATTAAACACAGACGGCGCAAAGGCATAAAGCAGCAATTCCTCAATTAACTGTTTTTGCTACTGTGATGACATCACATGCAGAGACAGCAAACTGAGTGTGTGTTCAGCTGGGTGTGTGTTCCGCTTCAGTCTCTCTGGGGATGGCACACATGTTGGATTTTTTTTTTTGGTTTTGACATCTGCATTTCAATGTTTTATTCATTAAACGTGACAAAAAGACTCATAAAGTCATTTGTGGAGTTGTCCACCAACGTCACAAGTTTTTTTTTTACATCTGCCAGTGGGAAAAAAAAAAAAGAGGGTTTGGAGGATCGGAGCTGATGAAGTGCAGCTGCGGCTCCCATCTTCCCCTGCAAAGAACCATTTTATCTTTCTGCCACAGGTCCGTTGCCTCACCTCACAGCCATTTGTATTCGCAGGATTTCATTTGCTCCTCAGCAGGTTTATTTAATTGTTTTGTACTTCGGGGAACTGAGATGTTTGCTTTGAATTTACATGAAAGCGCTGCGATGGGCAGCAATCAGGACTGAAAAGGCAAGGAAAGGCCGTGTTGTCCGCTAATCCTCCGTGTTTGCACTCGCGCTGTCATCGGCGGACGTGTTTGCATGTACGTGCGGACCCGTTTAAACGGAGCCTCCTCGTCTGAGTAGCGGGCGGCGGCGGCGGTGGAAGCTGCGATGCCTGGGTCTTGTGGGAAATGTCTGCCGTGTGCTCAAAACATACTTTTCAAGTCAGCCCAGTTGAGTCACCACCGCTGTGTGTTTGCAAGAGTATAAATAGCACACACACACACACACACACACACAAACTCCAGCGCTCTCAGTGTATTGAGGTCTATGTGCCCATTAGCCGCCGTGCTATTGGTATTGCAGGACGCGGATGTCGCTCGTGGCGTCGCTATTTAAAAGCTCACAACTCTTTGGTTTGTTTATCAGGGACAAGAAGACGCAGAATCAAAATTAATAAATCATCCTTTAATTCACCCTCAAATGTTTTTAAGCTGCCTGGAAAAAGACACGCTAGAGCTTTGTAGACTCAGCTACAAGCTACTTCTTGTTCCCTCCACAATAAAAGAATATTTTTTGCGGAGAACACGCAGTATTGGAACCGTGAATGCAATTTGCGGTTAGTTCAGATTCAAGAGTAGTTTCTCTCAGGTTAAAGTTCTGCTCTTTTGTAGTTCATTGATTGACCGGCTGGATGAAACTGCCGTCTATGTGTTTAAGCCATTTACCTTACATCTATTAATTCCAATTTCAGGCAAGTTTATGCCTCTAACACTTTAGATGTATCACTAAAAGGCACTAAGAAAAGATGTAAAAGGAAAAAATGAGACGTTAATTGCTGGCCAATCGCTAGGAGGAGGCCTAACCTTTCCTGGCATCAGCCACCAGTCAGGTTTGGGATTGATCTTCATGTTATGAAATTTACATTTAAAGCTTTTTATGGCCTAAATCCTCAGAACATCCCGCGATCGCTCAGATCCTCCGACCTGCTGCTATTGGTTGTCCCTCCACGGAGGCTTTGGATTAACGGCGCCCTTCAGTTCTGAATATTTTACCATTTTCAAATAAGTGTTCAACCTCTGTCAACACTTTTAAGAGTAAACTGACTTGCGTGTTTACGTAGGTCTTTCATGTTTCACCCGCTCGTGCTTTACATATTTTACTTCCCTGTTCTTTACTTTTTTGCTTGTGTGATGGGAATGACGACGTATCTCCACTGCAGTTTTTGCACCAAACCCGCTTCAAATGTGCTGTGTGAAGAAACTTGATTTGAAAAGTAGGAGAAATTAAAGCTACATAAAAAGAGTATAAAAAGATAAAACAGTCGGATGACATTTAGAGTTCAGTTACAAATATGAAGCAGCTGAGCTGAGAGTTGTGTGATGTAACAGGGTGGTTTGGTTGGAGGGAAAAAAGACATGAAGACCACTGGTGAATACTAACATTTGTCATTTGTTATTACCTTTAAAAGAAAAGACTTAATCAATCAACTTAAACATGTTTTTTTCTGCTATATGATAACGGTCTAATGTGCCAATGTCAGGTAGACTTGAAATGCATTTCCACAGACTAAAACCAGGAGGCCTCACTGTAAAGCTCATTCCCTCGATTATGTTCATGTCGAATTTGCAGAGTGAAAGGTCACGACTTGCCCCAAAATGTGTGTATTCTCTTTGCCCCCCCCCCCTCCTTACCCCCCTCTCCAACCATTTTTCATACAATCCAACGGGCCAGGTAGTTCCCCCACAATCCTGCTTGCAGACAAACCACCACAGAAGCGTCGCAGATCCATCAAAGGCGGTCACACTGACAAACCGCCAGATAGAAGTGTCAGACACACAACAACCACCAGGGAAAAGGCCACTGCTGACATCAGCTCGCAGGCGTTAGCGCTAATTAGCTTGTCAGCTGTATCACATTAGATAGCTTAAAAACTCACCTGCAAATGCCAGCATGGTCAGCTCGAATGCTGCATTGGTCCTGACGCCGTAACATCTCTGCTACCTCTGCGGCTTATCTGTGCTGCCTGTCTGTTCTCCTGCTGATGTTTGGCTATGTCGCACCGAAAAGAAGAATATTTCACTGTGTACTATATTTTCTGATTTCAGTAAGCACTGCATCTCTTTGCTGTCGGCATTTGAGCGTGCGTGTGTGTTCCACTAACACCAGCTCCCATCTCAGATCTGTTCCAGAAAGCCATCATCCAGAGTGGCACGGCGTTGTCCAGCTGGGCGGTCAACTACCAGCCCGCCAAGTACACTCGAGCCCTGGCTGAGAAGGTGGGCTGCAACATGCTGGACACCATTGACCTGGTGGAGTGTCTGCAGAACAAGAACTACAAGGAGCTCATCGAGCAGTACATCACGCCCGCTAAGTACCACATTGCTTTCGGGCCTGTGATCGACGGTGACGTGATCCCGGACGACCCTCAGATCCTCATGGAGCAAGGGGAGTTCCTCAACTACGACATCATGCTGGGGGTCAATCAGGGCGAGGGCTTCAAGTTTGTGGATGGGATTGTGGACAGCGAGGACGGCGTGTCCGCCAATGACTTTGATTTTGCTGTGTCAGACTTTGTGGATCATCTGTACGGCTACCCGGAAGGCAAAGACACGCTGCGCGAAACCATCAAGTTTATGTACACCGACTGGGCGGACAAGGAGAACCCGGAGACCCGGCGCAAGACCCTGGTGGCTCTGTTCACTGACCATCAATGGGTGGCACCAGCAGTAGCTACAGCTGACCTTCACGCCCAGTACGGCTCCCCCACCTACTTTTACGCTTTCTATCACCACTGTCAGAGCGACATGAAGCCCAGCTGGGCCGACTCAGCCCACGGCGATGAAGTGCCGTACGTGTTCGGGATCCCCATGATCGGCCCCACCGATCTCTTCAACTGCAACTTCTCCAAGAACGACGTCATGCTGAGTGCTGTTGTCATGACCTACTGGACCAACTTTGCTAAAACAGGGTGAGTGCTCCTCTCTCTGTTCTTTATCTTTCTACCCATTAAACCCAGCTGGCTTAGACTCTGCTACATTAGGGCCCAGATTTCCCAGCACTGCTGGAACAACTATGGTGGTCTTCATGGACTCTTTACACGTGTGGTTCTTGGCTCTGCACGGCAACATTGGCATCCAAACATGACTGGTCCAACACATCTGTGATGCTTGTCATGAACGCTGTGGTAGGGCGATTGCTGTACACTCATGGATGAGTCTGACAGCACAACGTACGAGCTGCGACTGTTAAGAATGGCCATCATAATGTTTCACCTGTTCCCCAACCAACACAACCCCGCCTCCAGTCGCTAATGTGGGCGGTTCCTTGTTTCTGACTGCCAAAGTGTTGGTGATACTCTGGAAGCAGTTTTCCTGGCTGAGAGCCAAGTGTTTTACTGGAACCTAGTTTGCAGCACTGGCTCCAAAATGGCAAAATGGCAAAATGGCAGATACAGCTACAAACAAAAAGACACATTGGATGTGAGGAAGTGGAATATTCAGTCCAAAAACGATTTGAGGGAGAGGTATTTAATATTCCTTTATTAACATGCCATTACCCTTCATTGATTAAGAGTCAATGGTCTATGGTGGACAAACTTTGGACAGTGTTTATAGATTGGCACAAACGTGCACCAGTGCTAATGCTAATCTACCTGCAAGACATGCTCATGCATCCATTTATGTTCCATTCAGTTCCACTTTTATTCTCCGTGAGGTTGAAATGATTCAGGAACCGTGAATTATTCATGTGGAATAACCGAATGATTTAGGTTCGAAGATGTGAAAACGCGATGAACGCCGTAGCCCGGTGAACTGGCAAGACAGGAGAAGTGGTTTACGTTGCTTGGATGTAAATAAATAACTTAACGCTACTTTTGCTGAAAGGTGCTGAAACTGGTAACTGCAGACATGTCTGAGAAACTTGGACATGAAGCAACAACTTAAGTGTTTTCATGAGGAACTCATGAGTAAGAGCTCAAGTGAAGGTAAATAAAACAGGTCAGATCTTCTGCTGCTGCTGCAACCTCACTGGATGTCATAATCTGGTGTTTAGATCTGGGCAGTGACATCACCAGTCAGGGAGTTTAAAAGGCCGTGTGTATTGAAAACAAATTTTAAAGCCTTCATGAAGTTTTGATCAGCTTCTGCACTCGACAGCTGGTCAGCAGGTGATTGGCTGCCTAACATTATGAGAAGTCTCCTCTCGCTCGTCACTTCAAGAGTCTCCAGTAAAGAAAAAAAGCAAATTCATCACTTCAAGTGCAGCCATTTTTCAACAAGCGTTCGCCGCCCTTTACAAAAATCTCCTACGGTGAAACACGACATATTGAGGCTCTAAAACTTTCCCTGATTTCAGTTAAAAGGGAGTAGATCATAAAAAGTGAGGCTTGTGAACAGATGACTTCTGACTGTGTTGCTGCTGGGACTCTGCAGACGTGAAATGAATATTCGTATATCGAGAACCACAAAAAAACATTTGGCATTGTAAATTAATGTCATCGAAAGACGGAATCCTCAAATTAGTTGCACTAATGAGACCATGTGAAAAGTCGCTGTTAGCCAGTTTGCCAAGTAACAAAAATTAAGGAGAAAACTATCACTTTTCGACATCAAAATGAGTTACTGGAGGATTCTCTGCTTAGGCTGAGAGTGAACATTTATAATAGGAGACCTGCGTTTAATTTACAATAAAACACTGAAATGATAAAAAAAAAAAAAAAGAAACTCTGGCTCTGGGGAATGCTGCTCTTTGCTCAGTCATGAATCGATCTGTGACAGCGTCGGCGTGATTGGACATCAGCGACAATGAAGACAATTTAATTTTTCATGCTTTTAAAAAAATTAAACTCATGTTTAGAAAAAAAACCCAAAACAAAACTATTACAAGCTCACAGTTTTCCACCCATACTAACCAGTCAAGTTACACTACATCATTCCCTCCGTAACACTGTAAATACAGTGAAGGCTTTGACAACATCTATGAAACAGATTGTGCCAAAAACGTCATGGTTTCATCTGTCTGTTTTTGTAGATATTTGTCTTGCATTCTGGGTCATGTTTTATCCGTTGAAACATGTTTCAAAGTCCTAGTGACTCTTGAACACCGGATTCTTCTCAGGTCCTTCAGTGCAGTCGGAGACGTGGAGGGAGAGGCAGCCTTAAACATGAACCCTGTGTTCAGAGTCAAGTGAGCGCTAATACACAGGTATTATTCAAGCCGAGGTCAAATTGAGAGTGAGGCACACACACAAACATATAGTATCTGAAATCTGTGTATAGTATGCTAGGTTAGCAAGAATTTCTGTGTACACATCGATAGTTTACTGGACACACTCGACTGCTCTAGAATGCATTGCATCTTTCCAAATGGTCCACTGGCAGTGAGTGTGGCTGTACTGTTTAACAGTCGTGTGTGGTAGACAGAAGTACATGAACTTTATGACGTAGTAAAGTATAAGTGTGTTGTGTACGGTGTGTTGGACATGAAGTTTATCTGGTAGTATAGTAGTGGACAGTATGTTGTACTTTGAGTTCATGTCGTAGTATAGCAGTGGATTTGATGTACTACACGAAGTTTATGTAATAGGATGGTAGTACATGGAGTAATACATTAGTAATATGAACATCGTGTCCATCGAAACACCGAAACTACAATAAATATAAAGACTGAGAAAAAGAAATGTAGGTTAACGCGCTAATATTGAGCGGTATTTAACAATAAGTGAGAAATTCTAGTCCTTTGCAATTAATTACACACTCTGAATATTAGCTGGCAGCAGGGCTCAATATCTATGTCAAAGACATTTTCAAAATGGCCAGTTTCTGGTTTTAGCAACGTTTGACCTGCTAAAATGTTCAGGTTGGTCCCAGCTCACCTTGGAGGTATTTTGGCAGAATATTTGCATTCATTCTATTTTAACTAGAGATGTGCCAACACACATTTGTTGCTTCTTTATGACAACATGGTAAATGTGTCTCTGATTAAACTCGTCCTGACTCCTGTTTAGTCATGACTCAGCCTCAGCTGTTTCAGGCATTCAGGCATTCAGGCATGTAGGCGCTCTCTTTTCTCGGTGACATGGAAATGCAGCTATGTAATGTAGTTTCGGGACCCCGATCATGATTGATGGAAAACATCAGCATTTTCTGAATGGATCATTGGTCAGACAGATGGAAGATATTCAGCTAGATGTCATGACAGCTTGTCTTTATTTTAGCCATTTTACAAACCAAGGTATTTTTCGCACAGCGTCTAAAACACGCGTGTTGAGCCTCCTGAGGCTGGCTGAGACGGAGGAAGCCCCATAGGTGTGTGTGAGAGCTGCTTATTCAGTCATCAAAAGCTGTTCTGGTGTCAGTCACACTGAATACATCACGCCCTGCCCACATTTACGAAAGCACGTTTTCCACCACTCATCCCCATGCAGTTTCTCGTCTTTCACGCACCTTCAGCACATGCTTAGCGTCTCCACCTATGGCAGCAGTGGCGGTGATTACCGCCAGACTGGAAGCCTGATGGAGACACGCGAGCGGAGCGCGCGGTGCGCGGCTCCGCCGAGCGCGGGACGCCTCCGGTGTTGTCTGCGCCGTCGCTAAATCAGATGCACAGGAGCGCCATATTGTTCCGCCATATGTTAGCAGAGAGATGACAGGCCGTAAGTGAGAGCCCGCCACATGCTAGCAGTGGCTTATGTAGGATTCCATATGCAGCCACCGGTTGGAGGGCAGACCTTGAATTACAGAGTCCAGCCTTCTTAATGAGAGGAACCACATTCGGGTAAAGCGCATGTGGAGCTGTAAACATTCGGTGCCAATGTGCTTTCCAGCAACAACAAACACTTCCTGGTGTCCATAAATGCTCCACTGCAGCATCGGTGTCACTGGCTCGTTTGTGTGTTAGCTTAGTCAGCCCACATCGTCCAGGAGGTCCTCCCGGACTTCAAATTTTGATAAGTTTTCAGTTTTGTACCCACGGATGCAGCTCTTACTCGCTGTGCTGTCTCTGTTTTGATGAGCAAATGTTCCACCGGCCGAGTGGTAGAACGTACGAGAAGGTTGGAGCGCCAATGACAGTCGGCCGTCACAGTCAGCAAGGGGGTTCGTGCCAACCTTTGCCGGACATCGTTCGCCATTTTAACTGACTCATGATTTGTTCTCGTGCGCTGTCTTTTTCTGGCCAAACCGATTTATCTGTGTATTCAGACATAGGCTGGCCAACATTATTAGCCTAACTAACATCTTTCCGCATGAATGTGACATGCAGTTATCGGCCGGCCGATGAATTGCTCAGGCTCTGATTAACACCTATATACAACATCACAGCTTGTTTGTAAGAACACAAAATACAGTAAATATAGTCAGTGGAGTGAGAAATGCAGTGAGAAAGGAAATATTTGCCATTATCTTTAAAAGCTCAGGATTTTGATAGAAATATAGATAGATAGAGAGATCTGTATAAAATCCCCTTGAAAAATGAATTCATGCAGCATTACAGTCCAGTGCAGTTGCATAACAGCAATTACACAGTGAGTAAAGTAAACAATAAAAGAAAACAGCTAAATAACAAAATAGAACGATTCGTATAAAGCAGACCAAATAATAATGCTTTTCCTGCAGCTCTGCACTTGTGGAGCAGCAGCCTTCCAGCCAACAGGCTTCTCTGGCTTGTGATGACAGTATGCAGAGGGTTGCTGGCATCATCAATAATGTCCAGTCGTTTCTCCAGAGTTCTCCTCTCTGCTGCTGTCACCAGAGTGTCCAGCTTCATGCCAAGACAGGAAGCTGGCGACCACGGCCTGGTAGAAAGACCGGAGGAGTTTCCTGCAGATGATGAAAGCCTGTAGGAAGCACCGTCTGCTCTGGCCTTTTCTGTCTAGGTGGTCAGTCTTGGTTGCTCAGTCCAGCCACAGCCTTGTACTTGTACTTGCAGGAGTCTACAGCCTCATCCATAAATGGATGAGCTTCTAAATTCTGATGATTTTGCTTTGGCACTCTTGGCTCGGCTTTGTCTCCACGGACCTCTGATGTCTGAACGATTCTCTGCTCTGTTATGGATCCCCTCAGACTGGAGTCCAAACACACGAGCGACGGCTCTGCCGAGCTCTCGACTCACATCGCTGGCCTGACTTTAAGCACTGCTGAGCTTTGGAGGGGGACTAATTGTTTGGCCCGGAATGCTCTGTGACATCAGCGCATGCGGCGATGTGAAGTGGAGTTCAGCGTGTGGAACTGCCTCCTGAGGTCACAGCTAATTATGAGGGCGTTCGTCAGGGCGTTGATGCTGGCAGCTCCACGTGGAGGGATGTCATCATCCAAATCTCTGATTCGCTTCAGCGCAGGATAGCGTTCATTCGTTTCAACGTCTCTTCACTTGCAGTTAATCCTTTCAACTGTCATCCTACCAACATGTTTGATATACAAGCTATTTATTGACATTGTTCTTGGCCATAATTCTCCTCTTCTGCAGCCTCAAACATGGCGGCATCAGTGCTTCTCCCTGCACTTCCATCATCTTACTGATCATGTCTGACTGCATGTCAATCAAACCTCTTAATAGAACACAAACATCATGAACTCGCGTAGCATCTGCCTGTCTCCTGGTCTCGTCAGAACCTGGTCTCTATGGCAACGCTAGCTTACAGCGTAACTGAGCTGGACTCAGATACAGATACACATAGAAACTATGCAGTCCTCCATCGCCCCCTGGTGGCTTGCTGCACAGGTAACTCCGCCTCCTCAACACTCAAAGATTGACAATTTACTCAAATATAAACTTGGGTAAACTAAAATATCAAAGGTCTCTTCATATATTTTTCCCCCCCAAAGATGCTTTCTGTCATAACAGGCAGTTTTAATCACATTTGTGTTTGTTTGTTTTTTTGAAGAGTTTGATTTTGATTAGTTATTTTCATGCTCTAAATATGGGGGTGTGGCTTCCAGATTGACAGACAGCTGCTCTTAGTGACGCGGAGGCATGGACGGATATCTGTTTAGGAATGGACCATGATAGAGTCAAGAGGCAACGTGTAACTATCTATAAGTGTAACTTTCTGTTTCAAAAGCGTAAAAATGTGATTGCTAGCAATAAAACACTCGCCCCTGATCGCCTCGATACGCCAGCCCCAAGTCCTGATCTTGGCCTCCGCAGACTTGACGCGTCGCAGCGCGGCGCCTCATCACAACCATCGCAAGATGCTCGGATCAACCGGCAAAAGTGTTGAATTTCACCTCGATCTTCCTCCACTTGGTTTGGTTTGTCTAAATCCAACCAGACTTCAGCTGCAGCACAGAAATGTAATGGAACACGAGGAGCTTCGAGCCATCTCTGCTGACACTCGCAAGCGAGGGTGCAAACAGGAGGCAAACACCCGCTTCTGCGCTCAAAGTTAGGTGTGTGTTCGCTCCGAGCTCCTCCCCCACCTCCCTCCGTCCCTCCCACCAACACAATTTCATTTTAATATACACGTCTTAGAAACGATTGTGCCCAACGGTGACGTAGACGGGCAGAGAGACGGCGGCGTCTCATGCAGACGACGCGGGATGATGATTTGTGGCTGTAAGATGTGAGAGGGCGGCATAAAGAGTCGGCATTTGACGGCAAGGGATGAGGCGCTCTCGGCAGTGACTCAGCCTGCCAGCAGCCTCCTCACATCCCAAGGTTGAAGCGTCACCACGGCAGAGACAGAGACTTAGTTTTGACTTCATTATACAAATATGAAGGGGAAAAAATAACTGGGTCAGCTCGTCTTACATTAGTCACAGACATCAGCGCCACATCAAAATGTGATGAGGGCTGATAAAGATTATTGTGTCTCCTCGTCTTGATAATCAAGCGTGCACTTCCTGATTTGAAAAATGAAAAACGCTCCACGTCACACTGAAGCCCACCAGCTGCTCTAATTACATGATGTTTTCATTTTAACCTTCGATTTAGCGTCATTATGACTTTTCAAACTCGAAAATGAGGTCTGTTTAATTCAATTATGCATCCGGCAAACACAAATGCTAAATCTAATTTCACATTAATTAAACACTTTCACGCAGGCTCACATGCATTGACACAACACTAACAAACTCACACACACACACAATAATATGTAACATTGGCAGTTTCATTACAATGTATGTTTCCCACACACTAACGCACAGAGGCAGAAGTTCATCGAGTGAGTCCCTCCTGTTCAGTATTCAGATATTCAGTTCAAACCCTAAACCACCCACCCACGCTCAGTCACGCGCACTCACACACCCACACACTCACTGCAGTGTTTCTGGCTCCAAGGTTGCCGTCTCGCCTTCACTCCCCCTCACCTCTCCAAAGTTAATGAAATCTCTCCGACAAAGCCACCAGAGAGGCGGCTCCATTCCACACGACAAAAAAAAAAAAAAAAAAATCACACACAAAGTGAATATTAAGAAAATGTGACAACAGACCTGGAAACGTGTCGCTGGTGGAGAAAGGACGCGGTGCGTTTGGTGCATTCAGATTCTGAGTCACCGCCGAGCACATCAGTGGCGAAGGGAGCAGAGTGGAGGAGTGAGGCGTTTGAGTAATGACTCATTTTGAAGTGTCACAAATTAGTGCTAAGTAAATGTAATGGACGGCCACATTGTTGGATTGTATTATCAGGCTTCTTCAAAATGGCGTGAAGCTAAAGCCGTTTCCAGAGTCACATAAAACGACTTTTTAAATATGGTCATTATGTTTTCATTAATCACGACGGTGTGTGAAGACTCATTTTTCTCTTCGGTCATGTTTACTGTCATTGATTTTAACAGGATTTATTGCCCGGCTCTAAAGCCACGCCGGTGCACCGGTATCTCTGTTGTGGTCTCATCTTCCTCTCTCGTTTTTTGGCCTTTCAGGGATCCAAACCAACCGGTTCCACAGGACACAAAGTTCATCCACACCAAGCCGAACCGCTTTGAGGAGGTTGCGTGGACCAAGTACAACCCCAAAGACCAACTCTACCTTCACATTGGCCTCAAACCCCGTGTTCGAGACCACTACCGCGCCACCAAGGTTGCCTTCTGGCTAGAACTGGTCCCCCATCTCCACAACATAAACGAGTTTTTCCAGTATGTATCCACCACCACGAAAATCCCGCCCCAGGACACCACCCCGTACCCGTACACCAAGCGCTTCCCAGGCAAAAACAACTGGCCCTCCACCACCCGCCACCCAGGGCTCCCGTCTGCCAACACCAAGCAGACCACCGACCAGCACAAGAGCGGCGACCTCACGGACGAGTCCACCGTCGTCATCGAGACCAAGCGGGACTACTCCACCGAGCTGAGCGTCACCATCGCAGTCGGAGCCTCCCTTCTGTTCCTGAACATCCTGGCGTTCGCCGCGCTCTACTACAAGAAAGACAAGCGGCGGCACGAGTCCAACCGGCGCGTACCCACCCCGCAGCGCAACTCCGCCCCCGCCAACGCGCCGTCCACCGCCAACGACGTGGCCCACCTGCAGAGCGAGGAGCTGATGTCACTGCAGATGAAGCAGCAGCAGCTGGAGCACGAGCACCACCACGAGTGCGAGTCGCTGCAGACGCACGACACGCTGCGCCTCACCTGCCCGCCCGACTACACGCTCACCCTGCGCCGGTCGCCCGACGATATTCCGCTGATGACGCCCAGCACCATCACCATGATCCCCAACTCGCTGGCTGGCATGCAGCCTCTGCACAACTTCAATACTTTCGGTGGCAGCCAGAACAGTACCAACTTGCCTCACGGCCACTCCACCACACGGGTATAGCTGTGCTGGAGTCGGGGGCGGAGCCAGATTCACTGCAGCCGCCAAAAAAAAAAGAAAGGTGAACATGGGTGACTTGCGTGACGCACAGACTCCAAAAGTCTCGGCAGATGCTATTTTGCCACCAGGCGGTCGTGAATAGCCAAAACTGTATGACTGAATCTCTTTTGAAGACATTAAAAGTGAATGTTACTGGAGGAAGCTTCGCGGAGGGCTTTTGAGGAGCTTTACCAAAAGAAAAGGCAACCAGGGGATGACTGTTAATATTCTTACGACACAAACGAACTGAGTCCTCGGCGCCGTGGAAACGCGCCAGGCAGACGGCGGCAGCATTTGTTGAAAAAGCACCAACTGAACGTCTGGAACATCATCGTTTCATGATCCTTCATGACACCTGACTTGGGCACAGAATTCTACATCCCAGCCTGAAATGTATTTATGAAAACTTTGTTAAATTAAAAAAAAAAAAAAAAAAAAAAAAAAATAAAAAAAAAAAAAAAGTGTATTTTTTTTTTGTTTTTGTAAATTTT
>CAAKHG010021783.1:37695-85957 GCA_901007715.1 Dactylopterus volitans
CACACACACACGCACGCGCACGCACACGCACACACACACACACACACACACACACACACACACACACACACACACACACACACACACACACACACACACACACACACGCACACACACCACCATTAATCCGCCATCTAACCTGCTCAGCAGGAGCAGTGAGAGGTTCGGCGTCCTGCTTGAGGACACTTGAGGATGAAACAGTAACTAATTACACGACGGCCTCCTGCGCCTCCCGAGTCACGCCACCCCAACAAATGCAAGTCAGTGAATTTCCAGTCATAACAGAGCAGTAATTGTGCTGTTTGGGATTTAAAAAAAACTACTTTGGTAATACAATCCTTTCCCTGACATTTCCCCCTCGGCGTGTGAAAACAGATTTGTCAAAACCCTCTGACATATTTTGAAACTCTGCAAATATAATGATGATTATATATTAAAGCGCCACTGGGTGCCTGTTGTTTCTGATAACCTGTGAGTAGCACTTTAAGTAAAGTGTACCTGTTATTTGTCGCCCAGCCAGACGCCATTATTGCCCTCCGTGACAGCAGGGTTGATGGCGGGGGAGAGCGCTCCACACAGAGGCAGAGCGGTCTCCATTGATTATCCTACAGAGCTCTGCTTCTTCTGAGGCTCCACTTCTCATCTTAGCTGCACTGGGGAATCATGGGAACTTAAATATTTGCCTAATTCGCACCTCGGCACTGCGGGACACTGTCTTTTCATTGCAAATCAGCAGGAGCGGCAGAAAATAAAAGTAGTCGTCTGCATTCGACTGGCCACACTGTGTGTTTATGCTTATTTTAATGATACTCCTACGGGAGCAACAGCACTATTATCTCAAGAGTTACTGTGTCTGCTGCTCGAACTGCATTTAAACTCTACTGTTAATGAAACGATGTACAGCACACTGAACAATGTCTTTATGTTTCACTGAATGCTGCTCTTAATACGGAGCTGCTCCCACAGATGGGCTTTAATAACGTACAGAATAATACATCTGTTTAATGGCCCCTTACGACCCGTCTGTTTATAGTATGAATACAATTCAAAAATCTTTCACCACAAAACTGAACAACCAGTAGTAAAATAAAAAAAAGGTCAGCGACTGGTAACTTTCTAGATGTTTATTATGAAAAACATACAGTTTCAATCTAAAATCTCTTATTCAACCAGCAATGTCATTAAAAATAGATTCTACAGGATATAACAAGCCAAAATGAAACAAAAGCAGCCCACATTTGTGGTGATTAAATGATAGAAAGTATTCTCAACGACCAATTATCAGTCACATAGAACTAGATTGAATTAACCTGGGTGTGCGGTGTAGCGCGGTTCTTGAAGCAACGCAAAGAATTTCACGGCAGGGCAGTAACCAGAAGTGCGGGGCCACGTTTAGGTGATAGGAAATACTTGAACACTGGAAATGGACAGTGAAGGTGAAGCAGTTTGGGTGGAATCAGAGCAAAGATTCCCTGAGGAAAATCACCTTTACTTTAGTATTTCTAATGTAAAAAAAATAATGAATTGTCAATTTTCCATTTGAGAATCAACTTTAAATGCTCGTCAGTAGCCCACATCCAATGATTCTTACACAATCACAACTTCTATGTGAACAGTCGTACGTGTGCGAATCCTTCAAAGCTGGAAATAAACCTGATTTTGGAACTTTCAGCAGACATTGTTATCAGAGGGTTTGAAATGAGATTATGGATCCATCTGCTCTGATACAGAGGATCCAATCACTTTTGTTCCAGCTTGAATCACACGACCATGCAGGTGCGTCTCCTGGATCACGAAGACCAAAGTGAGATTGTTGCTCATCTGCTCTGAGGAGATTGCATTGATTTCCAGCAGCGCAATTACATAGGTCGGGGGTGTGTTTTGCATCGCAGACGGGAACGGCTGCCTCGGCAAAGGCGCGCACCACATATCCACACGCATGCGTGTACCTTCTGAGGCGCTCCGGAGGCTCGGCCCTCACTGGCACTTGAACCACTTTCCTGACACTCTGCAAAGTGAGGGGCAAGTTCTTGGTTGGACAGCTGAGGATGAAGGTCACTGGGATCTGACTGATGGTTAGTGGTTCCTGCGTTGCCACCTTGAGTTGCACAATTTGAGGTTTTGCTCATTTAGCCCACTCAAACATTGTTACCACTAGGGGTGTAAGAAAATGTCGATACATTGAAATATCGCGATATTTTCGCTCCGCGATATAATATTGATATTAAAAAACACAGTATCGATATTTTTTAAACATTTTAAATTTTGACACAGTGGTTCATTGTGTTTCATTTAACCTCCCACCGTTAGGTGGCAGCACTGCACTCACTCCTGCATCAATGCAGAAACGAGATCACGCGACGCAAGATTGCAGTTAAACAAGCTCAAAAAAAGTCAGGAAGATTTAAAAAAAAAAAAAAATTGGACAAGTGCCCATGCAAACACGGCAACACCTTCATCGAGTATCCTGCCAACACGACAAATTTGAGAACACACGTTGCCAGACATCAGAGCGACCTAGCACTGAATGCTAACGCTAAGGTGAGTTATGGAAGAAGTTTACTTTTCAAAACTACCAGCGACCTCGACTCATGCCATCCAAACTTACATGGTCAGTACTCATCTGTAAAGACACGCGCCCTCTGAGTGTTGTGGAGAATGAGGGATTTCGTGAGATGATTAAAACGCTGAAGCCGTCCCGACATCACATCACGGACATTGTTGTGCCGAGAAGTTAAAGCCACGGTGCTGGACTCTCTAAGCTTAGCAGAAAGAGTCGCTTTAACATGCGACGCCCGGACTTCGAGGGCCACTGAATCTTGTGTAACTTTTACAGCACATCACATATCTGATGAGTGGACCCTAAAGTCCCATGTGCTGCAAACAGGAGCCATGCATGTCAAGTATAGACAGTCTGAATGTAATATTGCTTACATGATTCTACTTTCTTCATATTAAGCTAAAGCTACAAGCACTTACAATTTTGACTCATGTTCAGGTCCACGTTAAGTCCTTTGATGAGATTGCACACGTGTGGTACAGGGACTGCATGTGCTTTTGATAACAATATTTGTTGTAACAACACAGAGTTGTATGTTCTTGAGGGTTAGCTAAGGAATACTTTTTGTATTTTACTGATAAAATTTCATGAAAAAAATCGCAATATATCGCCTCGCTTGTAGTATCGCAATTTATTGTATCGTATCGTTGCCCCATGTATCGCCAGATTGTTGCCAATACACACCCCTAGTTACTACCCGGTTCGTGAAACACTGCCAACAGAGTTTTGCAAAAAAATAGTATTTATTTCAACAAAACGTATGTCAAGCAAAACAAAAAAAAAAGGTGAATCAAGGTCTCGCGAGGTGGAGCAGCAAGCGTAGGGTCGGCCCCCTGACCAGCCATCTCAGGCCTGCCTTTATCCACACCTGAGAAGGCGTTAGCACCCCCCCGCTCTCGCTCTGCCACTGCACAGGGACGTAACACCTCCCCCCTTCCTACGGGAGCCAAAAAAAAAAAAAAAAAATATAACGCCGGCCACTCTGCATGCGCTTCCATCTCTTCAGCGCAATAGCAGAACGCGTGATGACAAATGCAGCAGACGGCGAAACTCGGCTTTGGATTGTCCGAGGACACGTCGACACCTTTGCGGTGCATGAGGATCACAGACATTGGGGGCTGAGCCCAGACCCTTATAGGGAGGTCTAAGGGATCCTGCCTGGGGGAAAAAAAGGCTTGATCTCGATGCTGTTTTTGAGTCTTGTGGCGTCTTGTCTTATATATTGCAATTATAGATAACACAGGGATTAAAGCAAGAAACAAATATTTTGTAAATGTTTGGAGTGAAACCAAGTCATATTCCCCCTCTACAATTTTTAAAACATGATTAAAACATGATTTGTGATATTAGTTTAGCTTTTTTCAACACCAGACGGTGTGACAAAGTTGAGTGAGGATGCCTGCAGATGATATCAGGAACCGTATTTATTATTATTATTATTATTATTATTATTATTATTATTATTATTATTATTATTATTATTATTATTATTATTATTATTATTATTTCCCAAAAATTGCACATCACATGAGTCAGTTTAAGATTGACTCAGTTTATTAAATTTTGAGCTATTTTAACTCTGCTGTGTTGTGTTGCACCTCTGTCCCTGCTGCTTTTCTCCATCCATCTGCTCATTTCTCCCATCTTTTGAATCTGCTGCCAGAAAAAAAAGAAAAAAAAAGGAAATGTATACTGAATGAAAACAGAACATATGAAATGAGATATTTTAAAAACAATTTTCAGATAAATGTCACTCAGTGATACTGTATCTTTCACTTTTCCAGACTGCTGCTGTCTCTCTCCAGGACCGGCGCTCTGTCACACATCTTCAGTCACACACCATTCTCAGATGAAGCTAACTCGCCGTGCTGGAGGTTTCACCTCCGTCTGATTCTCTCCTCTCTCTTTCCTTCCATCACTTGCTGCTCTCCATTCACTTGCTTCTTTCCCTCTTTCAATAATAAGACAATAAAAAAGGCCAACGCTGCAACCCGCACAGCGACGTGAGAAGGACATACAATAGTTATGTAGTTGTTTGCGGTGCCTTCGGTACCGTACATGATTAAAATATCACTGAATTTATGTGGGAAAGTTGCCAGTCATACCGAGCCTTCGGCGATTTTCAGCCCGCCTCCGAGCGCCCCCCCCCCCCCAACACTACACGTGTTACATTATTTTGAAGGCATAAACAGTGTTTAAATTATTCATTTGCCTGTTTCTGGTGGCGGCTCCCCAGAGACTCGAGCCTCTGCTGAGTCAGCCTCCTTTTGTTTGAAAAAGTGCCTCATATCCATGTGCCGTGATTTTCTTATGAAAACGTCTCCGGCTGAATCCGCCGCGCAAACACTTGGGATTAGATCAGCCAATAAAACACGGATGCTTCACGCGACCGCTCTCTCTGATTGGTCTTGGCGGCGTGACGTGTGTTTCATTCACTGAAAATGGCTCGTCTTTAGTGGCTCGTTAATGTACAGTTCTATTGTATTTTCTTCTGAAGTTGAATCATCCGGGGCTAAAGAAAAAAACAATCAGGGCTAAAGCCCCGAGTGCACCGAATGCCCCCAGACACCAAAAATGCTGGGAGTTAATATATCAAATAGATTTTTGAATACAGTCTCTTTTCTCTGGCCACATGGGGGCAGCAGAGCCAGACGAAAGTCTGACCTCGACCTTAAAAGAAGACATTGCTGATGTATTCTTGCCTGTTTAAACACCAAGCAAGGTCCAAAAAGCACTTTCATTTTAGCGCCGGTTTGCTGGGAACAAAGATGAGGACCAATCCAGAGCAGTAAAGACTTGGTTTTTTTTGACTGGGGTAACTCCAGTGGGTGTTTAATGATACTAATGATGCGAATGGTACAGCTAAGCGCTAGCTCGATGCTGTGTGGCAGAAACCAGTCAGAGGATTTATAAGTATGCGTTCAAAGTGTTTAAAAGTGTTCATTTTTTACTTCATTGTAGTTTAAAGACCACTGTTAAAATCTTTAAGAAGTAGCTTAATTCAATATTTAATCTCACGATATAGAAGAGAGATGGAACCGATTCATTTCGGAGTGAAGCTAAACGAGGACAGCGATCTTTCAATTGGACACTGTAAACAAATGCAGAAATGATTTGTATTTACACAATGGCGAAGGAACTGATTAAGAAATGGATGAGATCTCCATCAAATAGAAACCATTAATCGGTGTGTGCTTTATGTGCAGACTGTTTTTTTTTTGTTTTTTTTTGCGAGCCTACAATTGAGCTTGAAGAGAGACTTGTAGCTGATGGCGGCCCAGACCCGGTGAGAGCTGACCAGGCTGTCAGGAGGTGGCGTGGCCACCTGCCTCCGACTCTCTCAGTGGATTCATTGTTGGATTTTCAGGAATTCCGGTTAAGAAATCACGCAGTCACTAAGCCTACCAGGGGAGTGAAAATTATGTGACAGTAGTGAAGAGACTTAGATGAATACAGGAGGAACAAGAGGGACCCCAACATAAAAGGCATTTTATTTTGGTTTGTAGTGTTTTGTTTTGTTTTTCATGAAAGAAAGAGCTCTTTTTTTCTATTTTGGGGCTTGTTTTATCTTATTCTTACAGTTCTCTTCAGTGTTTAACTGCAATAAATCTGTTGACTATAATCATTCTTGTCTATTCCTCAGAACCCAGTATTAAGTAAGCAATTTGGCAGTAATTGCGACACGAGTGCTACATGATTCCAGAGCGGGCTGGACGAGGGTCGCACAACATTCAGCTCATAAAATCAGCTCCAAGATGAAGTTCCTCAGTTCCGAGCGACCTAACCTAACACTTCAACGGTAATGGTGTTGTTGAAGATGCGGATGTTTATCTGATTATTAAAATCTGCTGTGCACATGGCTAACCACACACACTCTCTGACCCGCCTTGCTCAGTACAGGTTGCTGTCCTTTCTCCCCAGACTCGGAAGCAGTGCGACTCTCGTCACCCGCGCGGAGACTGAAGCCATGTTTAAAAGATACCAAACACATAATCTGAACATTGACTGTAAACTGAAATGTGCTCAGAGAAAAGTTGTGCATGTAATGAAAACGACTCTGAATCCTGTTCCATTCAGCTTCAACACGAGTATTTGCAGGCTTGAGGAGAATTCCCACGCTGAGCTGAAATCTCTTCATATCTCGCCGCCTCATATAAATTATGTTCCAGTGTTCCCACAGCTGCACAGAATGTGACAGACTGCATGATCACATACGAAACCGAGCTGGTGGTAAGTTATTTCCATTCGCTGTGAATTTCACAAAGTTGTTGATCCCATAAGTCGACTTGGTCCCCGCCGCCGTTACGCCGTCTCCGGTTACAGTCTTGCAAATGCAACGATAATCCAATTTCAAAGTCAAACACTGACTTTAAAGCCACGAAAACAAGCGGAGAATAGCTGAAGAATATTTCACTGTTGCCTTTTATTATGATTTCATCTGGATAAGCCGTCCAAGAAAAATCGATACAGTACGTCTGTTCGCCGGGCAATAATACTTGTTTTCTTCTTGTTCCTGCAGTTGGATATTTGATCTTTTGTCAGGAGCGTGATGTACGTGCAGCAACGTGACAAAGTGAAACTACAAAAGCACCAGCAGTGTCCCCCAGGTGTGCATTATAAAATCAAGGGATACTAAGCTTGGAGGTGTTCTTCATGTCAGACACCGAGTTCCACTTGCTTTCCCCATCCGATTCTGACCAAACGAGACCATGGAGGTCACCTGCAAGTCTGCATGGAAGTGGAGACTCCATTGCAGCAAAAACTGGAGCTCAGCTCATCAGCAGAGTCATTAGCGGCTCGGGTCAAGCGCTAACTGCATCCTAATCAACGCCACGGCAACGCGGGCGCCGGCTCAAAGTCAAGCGCAGCAAACCTAAGAAAGCTCTTGTCATCTCCGAGCAGTCAAAACATTCGCTGGCCACTGTGGCTTGTTAGAGGACAGACACATAAAGGTACCAACCTCCTGCCTGCAGCGATTTTTGCAGCGATGTGATGGGAAGTCAGCATCTTGCTCTAGTTGTGTGGAAGTGAGAACTGGAGAGGCGATGTTCTGTGAGCTCTCGACTCCTAAACCCTGCCTTCAAACCATGGCCGCCAATTGGTGACTTCCTGTCTTTTTGTAACTCCTTTGCTCTACAAATTATGAACCAGCGAGCCTCTCCCCTTAATCCTTGTCACCACAGGAAGCTACCTCATTTGCACCCCACCTTCAGCGAGATGCCGAGCTTCCCTCCGAGGTAAGTTCATCTCACCTCAGCTGTCACAGTGGTTCCTGCTTGCCTGCAGGCATCCAGCTCGGCGCGGCCTTTGGGATGCCACACGAGGCACGTTGTCCCGCCATTACAGTCTTCTCTAATGGCCCAGACATATTCTCTGGACACTGCGAAGGCTACGATTGTCCTCCTGTCCCGTGCGGAGCAGAGCAGAGCAATCCCATCACTCATGACTCCACCTCTTTATTCCCCGGACATCAAAGTGGCGTTCCGTCTCCTCATTGGGAACTTGTGCAGCCTTGGCTGTTTTCATAAATGGCGCACAGACGTAAGCGAGCGAAACCCACTGATGTTTGCTTTGTTCGGCGTCTCTTTGTTGTTTGCCTGACTGATGAGGTTTTAAAAATCACCTAACCTGCGACTAACCTGCGGGGTTGCGGGGTCTGAACCGACTGGTGGCAAAATGAAAAGAACAAAGCTTTTTTTAAAAAAAAAAAAAAAAAAAAAAAGGCGCCGCTCATTTACATTACAAAACAGTTTTCCCAATTAAAGCTTGGGTAGGCAGTAGTTTTACAAGATTTTTGTGATTCAAGTGATCCAAGAGAAAAGTAGGCTTCCTTCATCCCCTCCGGAGTGGTGGAATTTCAAAAAGCTGGAGAGTCCTGATATGACAGTCGTGATAAATTTCCACACATGCGTGAACATTTCCCAGCTCGACATGCAGCTCATTATATTCGGTGCTGCGAGAACAAACAGTGGTGAAGAACAATGGCGTGCGTGCGTGCGTGCGTGCGTGCGTGCGTGCGTGCGTGCGTGCGTGTGTGTGTGTCTGTCAATTTTCCTTGTCCGTGTTGTTCCAATGAAATAATAATCCTCGTGTGTAGAAATCAGGTCCTGTGTTGGTTGAGGAGCGCCGCTGATGTCGGAACATCCCCTCACTCGTCTCAGCCCTGCAATAGTGATGAGGAGGCAGAGCTGTCATCATACCGCACCCACTCAAATCACAATATTAGAGATCACTTTATGGCGGAACATGTATTTTTTTCATGATCTGAAACACACAAAGTAATTTATTAGTGTTACCCCTTGTGTCTTCTCGACTTTCTTATGTACAGTTTGTCAAACAAGAGTGTGAAAGGTGCCTCTGCAACTGGACGGCTCCCGCCTGTCCCTCAAAGAGCCACGCCCGTGATTACGCCAGCTTGGGGTGATACCGTGCAGCAGTGAGAGAGGTTAGGTTGGCGCTCAAACTGCCCAACGCAGTTTTAACACATTAGCTTCAGCAGTTTTTTTTTTTTTAAATGAAACAACTTCTATCAATTCAGTCCCCACGAAAACTGATGGTAGCTCAGAATAAACTCCTCGGTATTAATGTAGACAGAAGATCTCAGAACCTCAATGTGAGCATTTGTTAGTCTTCTCAGTTTGGTTGAACTGACCCTTTAATGCAAATGCTTGAATGGCCCCTGCTCTGCCCTCCAGGGACACAAAATCAGATTTTTTTTGTGTTGTTTTTGTTTATAAGCAGCTGCTGTCATGTATCTGTGGAATATCCATCAGTGCGTCAGAGGCCATTGCTGTGCATTTGTTTCTTTAAGGTCTGTCCTACAAGGACAGCGACCATCAATCCACATTACTGTCTCACATCTGTCTGCCCACAGGCAGATGGGCAGCTTTAATGCTGCACTCAAGCACTCTGTTCCTCTGTACACAGACTAGTACTCTTGCTTTATCACCCACACAGTCGCTGTCATCTCTGCAAGAAAAGAGTACGTACATCTCTTTTAGGAATTTGTCACCTCCTTGTTCGGAGTTCAAATGATTTCAAGCAGTCGCTGCATTGCAAACTAAATCACGGAAATACTGTTTACCTTGTGCATACGATTATGGTAACTATGGTAGGAATATGCGCTTGATATCGCCACGTCACCAGAGCCCATTCTCCTACAAACTGTGTTCAAGTAGTTTGAAGTGGCACATGATTTAGGAGTAACTCAGTGCAAGCTGGCAACATAATGTATGTGTACTGAAAAAGCCAAATGTGCCATTGCTAATACAAATGTGCTTCGCACAGCATTTTCATACTTCTGTGCCCGACAACCTGCAGCGTTCAGAGGTATCTGCTGAGACACTGACTAATGATAAAGAACTGAAAATGTGAACCGCGAGCATGGCGGTACGTTCCTCTGGATGTGGACTGTCGCAGCAGCAGGAGGACCGTTTGCAGTCATGTGATTCCTGTCCTCACACGAGGGTCAAGCGGGGTTGCCGACTAGCTCACTCGGGCTCTCACACCATCAGTGCAGAAGTCACGCCAACTCATGCCACCCCTCATGGCGCGCAAACGCTGATTTTGATACTGATCTGCCCCCGTCCTCATCCCATCCTCCTTCCACTCAGCATGCAGTAGAAATCAGTTAAAATGTTCTTTCATGAATTCTGTCCGCATTAGATTCAAACCCCGGGCACCAGGAGTGACCTCATTGCTTCTGCGACCTCACAAGTGACTCCAACATCACATCGCCAACGGTTTTTGTCACTGATTTTCATTTCCGTTTATACTTCCTTTATACACCTACAGAACACGATGAGTGCAATGGCGACGGCCACTGCATGTGTCTAGATTCTGAAGAGCAGAGACAGCCGGGCGAGCTACCTGAGGAACCGTGGGACCGAGCCATGTCCACGCTGCAAGACAGCTGGTGTCCTTCCAGGTCCTGGCTCAGCTTTAGGACATGTTGGACCTCCGCGCTGACAGAATGACCACGAGATACCTCGGAAGCGAATACAAAACAGAAAAATACATGCGACGTCTCGCCTCCATGCAAGTAGTCGGGCAGGTCAGTCAAGATAAACTGCGGGGGGGGTTATCAGATGCCAAGAGATACTTGAGGGACATTTTCTGCCTTCCCCCATCACCGGCTTAATTCACTGTCAGAGAGCCAATGTATTCCACTCTGAGTGTCCTTGTAACCATTTATATGTTGGACCAGCTTATAATCTGACACTGAATGGGAAAATGAGACTGGATAGACAGACTGATACAGCAAATAGTCGCTGAGGCTAGACATCCAGACTAACTGGAATTGAGTTATCAATTATTGAATATGAAAACATTATTTCTTTTAAAAAAGATTCATGTGACATTCTGTCGCCCTGCTGATGATGAATTGGTTCTTTGGAAATGTACATCACACTAAATGTCTGCCATTATAAGCAGCAGGTAATTATTCTCCCCTGAAGGCTTTTTTTTTTGTACCAGGTCTTTATTAGCCGTCATCTTCTATTTGCTCGTGCTGTTCTCAGCTATTAACTGAGATCCCCGGCATTCAGATCAACCCAGTCGCCACCACAAAACTGTTGCATGTGCACGTCTACGAAAATCACAAGTACACGTTTGTTTTGGAGGCACAGAGCCTCCGACGCATCTGCACGGCAAGGTTCCGTTTGCGGCCCTCACTGAGACCGTAAAGCAGCTTCACGTTGGTTAGTCTGTGTTGTTGTCAGGCATCACGACGACGGTTGAGATCTGATTTGGCTCTGGGATTTTTTTTCTGGTTTGAGTGAAGTACACATTTCTGTCAAGGTCGCACATGCACGGCTACAGTACTGCTGCAAATGTTGAAATGAAACGTTTCATCAGCGCAGAAACATCCAAGCTTTTTTTTTTGTTGTTTTTTTTTTTTTTCCGAACTCAATCACGGCTGCAGCTTTGGTGCGTTTGCTTGGCAGAACAAATGAGATTACGATCCAGCCGAAGTTAAATTGCACGTGTTTCCATCACAACACAACACGTATATTCTCGGTCTCTTATCCTCGTATGAGGACTTGCTGAACGAGCCACAAAAGCAACACTCACCGGGGAAAAGTGCTGTACGAGCGAGCGAGCTAGCGTCGAGCCAGTGAGCTGGTGTCAAGCTCGCCGCTTAGCCGTCAGCTGCGTAATGTCTCTGTTTCCATTTGCCTAAAGTCCCTCTGGTCTACAAATGGCTGTTAGTCGAAAGAACCAAAAAGAAAGAAAAAAAAAAAACATTTCATGTTAAATTTTGAGCTTTCAAGTTATCTCAGCAAAGCCTAGGATTGGCTGTTTTTTACAGGAATCTAATTGGCTAATTAGCTGCAGCACATTAAACAGAATATGAACATTCCTGCAAATAGCACTTTGTTCATTAGACACTGGTGAGTCATTGTACTTCAGAATCCCTGCTAACAATGACTGAAGCAGGGCTACAGAAGATCCTTTATTCTCTATCACCCTGCAAATAACGCTAAATCACACGCCGTCACTGTGTTTGACTGCAAAAGGAAATCACTATCTTTTGATGTGTCCTGGTTTTATGGAAGAGTGGAGCTCCTTCCTCCAGGAGGGCACCTCTATCTCTCACAGATAACGAACAAGTACAAATGTGTCCCCCATGAAGACTAGTGTCCATTGTTATCAGAGGCCAGAGGCACAATAGGGCCGAGCGTGACATGTGGCTCTCTCAAGGAGAATGCTAATTTCCCCGCACTTATCTAAACCTGCATTTGGAAAGCAAATCACTGCAGACGGAAGACGGCGCCGACACATTTGAAGAGTTTGCTGAAATGGACCGCGGGATGAACAAATGGCTCTGATTCGAGTTTGTGTCTTTTAGCATCTAAAAACCAACGAGCAGCTGATTCGATGGGGGACTGATGGTAATTTAGCCCAAACAACAAATCACACCATAAACAAAAAAAGGCCTCCGAGTAGTTTGCCGCTAAATGATCATTAATGTCATTGCAAAGAAGCGGGGAAGCTGCAAACCGCACAGGCCAACATAATCATGCAATCTACATTATCATTAGCAAGCGAAAACAAGTTATTACTGTTAATGTTAAGAACCACCGGATGCTTAAAGGCAAGGAATCTTCGCTCTGCTCCAGTCTGCAAGAGGGCTCGTGTGGACTGTGCGGACCAGAGTCGATGGACGGAACGTAAGGGGAAATGCAATAATGCCACCGGATGCATGTGTGGCTATGCGCCTTCCGGCCGGCGGCGCGCCACGCCAGCGCTCGCCGGCGCTCGCCGGAGCTCAGCTCTGCTCCGGCTGGTGAATGAGAAAGACATCTTTGATTTAACAGCATTTGTAGTGACATTCATCACCTTGGCCAAAGGCATTATATTTTCAGGTTATTCATCACAGTCAGCTTCAAGGATGAACTGAGTACATATTTTTTTGAGGGGAAGGGAGGCCCGTCCCTTTCCCTGAGTCTCAGGAAGGCCTGGATGGAAAGTCTTTTCTGGATGTTTTTGCTCAAACATTAACTCGGACTCAAGGGTAAACTGATTGCTGGCCAAGCAAATCACAAAACACACATTTGGACACTCAATTTCGTCTGTTGATGGCAAAACTCCACAAAAATGTCTAAAATGACAAAAGGTCAGCTGTACTGTAAACTGTGTCATTCTTGAGAACACGGTGATTCGGTGAAGAATTCCTTTAGCTCTGGCACAAAGGTCCACCTGGACTCAAGGATCAACTCATTAGGACGTCAAAGGTCAATTATATGTTGCTGGTCACGCTAAGGAGATATTCTCAGGAATGCCTGGGGATTTTCTTTCTACTGACTATAGTGTCTATTGACTTGTTTTTCTATTTTTTTGTTTATATATTGTTCATATTGGCTCTATTTCTCCTTTTTAATGCAATGTTTTGCATTCTTTGTTATATTTCGGCGCTTCCTCCTTAAATCTTTTTATTGACGCCGGCATGGAGGAACTATAACCATTCAGTTTCCTGTGGGATTACTAAAGTTTTTTTGAGAGATTTTCTTCAAATTTGCACAAAGCTCCACTTGGACTCAAGGAAGAACTGATTCGGAGGTCAAATCCGCATTATTGCTGAAGTCCAGTTTTATGAGCATAAATGCAGCATCTGATATCTATGAGGGACTCCAGTATCATCACCGCTCGCCAACTTCAAAAGGTGATTGAGAAATGCGAAAATGCTGATTATTAATTGTCGCAGCCTCCTCAGCTGTTGTCTGACTGTCCATCAAACGAACCCCGTCGTTCTGCACTGAACCCTCCACAGCAGTCGCCTGGCAACCTCCCCGATCGTCACCGTCTATCCGCCAACACCGCCCGCAAACACGCCGTGAACGTTGACGCGAGCAGCGATGGAGCATGGAGCAGAGCTGGTGGGTCCTCAGCGCTCCGGAGCTGCTCCCCGGCGTCTCCCAGACGTCCCCCTGACCCGGCCGTGATCAGGCCTCCACAGAGCAGATGATGATGAGCTGCTCACGCAGGGCGGCAGCTCTGCAGCACCAAGACTGATTAGGGAGAGACAATGTGTGAGGAGAATATGAGACTCTGTCCAGGAAGTCGAGGACCAAAACAGGCTCAGAGGAAGGAGAACAGGAAGTAGGGATGCCTTTCAATACAAAAGCGCCCTCGGATAACTTCTGCTTGGCACCATATCAATAGAATCAAATTTAATTATGAAACGAAAACACTGGAGAGGTTCGGCTGCTTTTTTTATTTATTTTTTTTTAAATGAACATTTTTTAATTTCCCTAAAAAAATGCAATACAAAATATAAAGACGGAGGAAACGTTTTACACCAGGCACACTTAAGTTAAGGCTGTCAGATCATTGCACAGAAATATAGGCTCTGCCACAGGAACGGAATAAATGAATATAAGCGAAGCGTAAAAGATGTCAGAATGCGCTGTAGTTACGTGATGTTTTACTGGGTAGCAGAAGGCTGCGGGTTCACATTGAGCCTTAGAGTAGGTGTGCAGCCATAATTAATTTCCCCTGCTGTGCCTCAATTGTTTCTCATGCTGACATTATTTACAAAGACAGAAAAAAATAAATAAAACGGTTACAGAACCACAGATTCCCCCTGCTGCCGGGTTTTTCCATGGCGAGAGCCTCTGCAACTCGGCACGCCGCTACAGCTGCAGGAGCTCTAATGGAACACGTTTTCCCACAGCTAACAATGACCTTGATGCTCCGTTTACGGGGGGGAGACGCTCGGCGCTGAGCTCCCAAGCGCCCTCGGGGGCAACATAAAGAGGCAGACAAACACGGCGAGGCTTGAGCGCGCGGCCGAAGCCGACAGGAGACATAAACACTGAGAGGAAGCGGAATCAATAGAAACTACATCGTCTGCGTCACATGAACACAAGCAAGTGTTATGGGTTGATGGATGTGACTGCACTTTTTTTTTTTTTTTTTTGTCAATTAACCGAGAGATATAAACAAGAGTGAATCAATCAAACGAAAATAATTATGTGAAGGCGCTGCCGGGAATCAATCAGCAGACCTAAAAGCAAATATTAGATGATGCTGACCATTTATTGATTTTACAAGACAACTGCCAAACATGGCTGCAGGTATCACACAGGCACACACACACACGCACACACACACACACACATGTTCACCCATTAATGCAGGATGCCGCAAGTCTGTTTATCATCTCCAATGAGGCAGTTTTAGTTTCTGAAACATGTCATCTTTCCCCAAAAGATGCTTTTGCATAGCTTTGATTGGTCACTCAGTTGAAGACCCGGGTGAAGGCACATATAAATGTAGTTATAAACGAGTGATGCACACTCTGAACCTGGAAGTACAGAGAAGACTTAATGACCATCAGGCGCCTGAAAAAAACGAATGCTGACGAATCTCAGAGTCCTCTCTGGTGTTCTCATGACGTTCTCCTTGATCTCTCGCTCCTGTAAGTAGATGATTTTAACTGATTCGCATCCGCAGTCACTGGAGAGAATAACACAAATACAATTTGAAATAATACGTCTCATAGAAAACATCATAGATAATAACACGATAGTCTCCATGGTAAAAAAAGAAAAAAAAAAAGATTTATGCCAGTGATAGTATGATTGTTTGTCTTGAGCCGTCGCTTCAGTGTGTTTCACAGATAACAGATTTCCCTCTCTCTCCATCCTCCATCCTCAAGTGTCTTCATATTCTACATGATATTCTATCTACACTTTTCTGTCATCCTCGGCTTCCTCTTCTCCTCATTCAGTGTCAAACTGCTCCTTTGGCTCCTCCACTGTGTCTCCTGCTCCAATGAAACAAGACATCAAAAAAAAAAAAAAAAAAAAAAAAGTGTTGAATCAACCTGAACAGTAAAACAAAGTGAAAATGACAATAGCGAACCTGCCTTCTTTCCTTCCATCAACCAATCAGATCGCAGTTAACACGCATGTCTGTTCACGATCTAAGTATTGAAGACTTAGAATTAATCGTATTAAGTGTATAGAATGTATAAAAATGTTAACACTTCATCATTTCATCCTCTCAGACATTTAAATGACATAATCAACATCAAAAACAGCCACTTTGTGATGTCAGAATGGTTTTGACTTTGACCCTCGACTGTTCAAGTTTAATCACTTCATCCTTGAGCCTGAGTTGACATTTGTGTCACATGCAAAGGAAAATTCTCTCCAGCCATTCCTCAAATATCACGCTGAGAAGGCTGATACAGGTCGCAGTCGAGCTGAACTTTGACCTTTGGAGAACAAAATTCCATTTGGTCATTGGAGATTTTTTGTAATAATCAGCGGACGACGTCTCTCTGGGTATTACTAAGATATCACTTTAACATGAGTGGTGAATGTACAATCTGAAAACACTGAACACTGTGGTGGCGGCCGTCGTCATCATGGTGGCGAGAAGCTCATCAAAATCATCAAGACACGTCATCCAAGAACATGGAGACACAAATATGCCCAAGCTGAGCAAATAAACCGTGCCCCAGGAACCTTGCCGGCACAGCTCTGGACAGCCGCTTCAGTAATGCCAGCCTGGAACATTGACCACTGAGAGTCAATGTCCGGGATCTTATCCCACCATGTGATCCAGCTCACCACCAGGTGGTGATCAGCTGACAGTTCTGCCTCCCTCTCTTGTCCAGAACATACGTATGACCGTAGATCTGCTATACAACTATAAAAGTCGGTCATCGAACCTACGACCTAAGGAGTCCTGGTGCCAAGTGCACTTGTTGAGAACCTTCTGTTCGAACATGCCGTTAGTCATGAACGGACAATGACAAGTGCGGAAGTCCAATCAGTACCTTCAAATCTGAGGCCATGGTTCTCGACCGGAAAAAGGTGGATTGCCAATTCCGGGTCGGAAAGGTGTTGCTGCCCCAAGTGGAGGAGCTAAAGTATCTCAGGGTCTTGTTCACGAGTGAGGGAAAAGTGGAGCGAGAGATTGATGGGCAGATCAGGGCGGCGTCTGCAGTGGCGCTGGCGTTAAATCGGTCTGTTGTGGTGAAGAGGGAGCTGAGCCCAGAGGCAAAACTTTCAATTTGCCAGGCAATGCAAGCGGCGGAAATGAGTTTTCCTCCGCAAGGTGGCCGGGCTCAGCTTCAGAGAGAGGGTGAGGAGCTTCGGCCATTCAGCCGCTTCTCCAGTTGAGATGGTTCAGGCATCTGGTCAGGATGCCTCCTGGATGTCTCCCTCTGGAGATTTTCTGGGCATGTCCCACCGGGCGGAGGCCCCGGGGCCGACCAAGGACACACTGGAGAGATGCCTCCCGGCTGGCCTGGAAACGCCTCGGTGTCCCCCCCAGAGGAAATGTTGGAAGTGGCGGGGGAGAGGAGTGTCTGGGTTTCTCTGCTGAGTCCGCTGGCCCTGCGACCCGGATAAGCGGAAGAAGACGAGGAATGAAGACAGGTTGGAAAGTTTTTCCCAACATATCTACAGTATTTTTTCGACAGTCAACAGACATAAATGCAACATATGCAGAAAGTTAGCAAACATTACCGGCTCCCTATCAACTGAAGACGAGCAAATTAAAACAGAACAAACTGGGGGGGAAGTACTCTAAAGGGAAGCTTTTAGAGTGAAGGAAGTAAAGTAGATTTGTTCAAAATTATTTGAAAAAAAAATGCTTCTTTTTCTTTTTGTTGCTTGGAACTCTTGGCACGATAACAACTGACAATCGTGACGTCGGACCATGAGCCGCCTTCGCCACTAAAAGGACTGCGGTGAGAGGTGAGCTTTTATTTTTAGTGGTCAGATAATCACAGCCAGACTCATGCTAATGTCAGTGAACACCACACCACCACAAAGCTGACTGAGATAGGAGCATTAACAGAAACGCACTCACCAGAAACATCGTCCTGCAGCTACAGCGACCCTCTGATGGGTGTCTGGAAAAAAGACAACAGCAATGTGAGGTCACCCCAGGTGGCCGTGTTGCTTTCTGACATCATTTAATAAACACGTTTCTTTTCTGAGGTCGGACGAAACCATTATTACTGCTATTATTACAAGATGACAGACACAAGACTAAAAGAGCATAAATGGACCATCAAGCAAAACAAAACTATCAATACAAGACAGTTACAAATAATTACTTGAGTATTCAAGCGGCAGCAGCAGAATGGTGTGTGTGTGCGTGAGGTGTGTGTGTGTGTGTGTGTGTGTGTGGTTGGAGGAAGCATCAGTGACACTGACTAATATGAGCAGGCCTGATGTGACTGACAGCCGCTGTCTGCTCCAAACGCAGAGTTACACTGACGCAGGCTCTAACGTTAACAAATGAGCTTCCAGCCGCAGACGAGGGCGCTCGGCCCGGCGCGCAGCGGGCAAACACATGAATCATAATCAATCAATGCACCGATCAATCATCAATCTGGCGGGCTCAGCGGCGGAGCGCGCAGCCGCCCTAACGCCACGAGCCGTTTGGAAGCAACTGCCGCGGCATTTGGGAGGAGCCAGACTCGTTAAAGACGTGGTGGTAAATTAGTCCCGCTGGGACGCTGCCGCGTGGGCTGTGTACCCGCCCAGCAGGAATAATAAGCATCCGTCCCTCGACACAGCGAGGAAAAGCTCTCTAAAGCACACGGATAAATGAATTCTGGGTGGCACTGTCACGCCGCTTTTGCCTACCAATGTCCCATTTGTTGCCAGGACGATGATTACGATTATCAATGCGCCAACCACAATTAACTCTTGGTGGCATCTGTTGTTTGATCAGCTACTTTCATTATGTGCAAATAGTGTAAAGGAGACTCAGACTGACACGCCGGAGGCTCCCAGAGGGCCGAGCTGTGATTGATCTGCCGACGGAAATCTCCGCAGGTCCTGTTTGTTTTTGGCGGCTCAGGTGACGCGGCGGCGGCGCGGCGGTTTATACGAGACGCGGTGGTTTATACGAGACACGTCTCGCGGTGAGGAACTGTCAAAACAGCAGCCAGCAACAGGTGGCTAATATAATCCACCGAAGAGCAAACAACATTAGACGGGCAAGAGTGTGTGTGTGTGTGTGTGTGTGTGTGTGTGTGTGTGTGTGTGTGTGTGTGTGTGTGTGCGTGTGTTAGTTGAGCTCTGTCTCCATCATATGTGCGGTATGTGTATGCTAATTCCCCCGTTTTTCATCGCCCTGACAACAGCGTACTGCAACACAGCCTGTGTTTCTTTCTTCTATTCAGATGGACACACACACATGCACACACACACACGCACACACGCACGCACTCATCTGATGGTGATTGCAAAGTGATTTGGTTAAAACACTGAAATATGACATGCAGGGATAAAAGGCTTCTGCCAGACTTTGCAGCCTCCAGCATTAAAAGGTGCTCTGCAGCAGACAAGCTAACGGCTAGCAGCAACTTGTTCATGCTCGGGAAGCGGCGCCGTGCACATTTCCATGTCTTTACATCCCAGTTCACGCATGTGCTGGCAGGACATGTGAGCTTTTATTCAACATACTCTCACTCATGGGAGTCAGCAACATGCCGCATCAGTTATGTCCTAATTCCCCGTTAAAGTTCGCAGTCGGGCTAAATGTCCTGGTAATGATATAATGCTAAAATCACGACATAGATTAGATACCCGCCTCAAGTATTTTGAAAGAAAAATCATGGAGTAATGGAACATGCCTAATGGGTAACAGTGACAGTAAAAGGTGGACAGATGCGCTTGGAAATATCGCCGAATGAATTGGATTCATAGTAAACTGGCACGCTAAACACCTCTATTTATTGTTGTCTTTGCCCAGAATAAATAGATGCAAATTCATCCACGAGTCGCAGCTTTAAATAGATGAGAGAGACTCTTCTGAGGTTTATAGTCAACCACACTTACCACACTCTTAAAACCAGCCCGAGTGCTCTAAAATTTTCCAGCAAGATCCCAGCAGCCACTGCGGTCAGTCATCCGTTGCAGTTATATGAATGAAACCTGCACTTCTCAATCGGATATGATGGGGGAGGTAAAAAAACAGCCGCCTCGGGTGTCGAGTAAGCATTAATTACATGACCGTGATATTTCCTTCACTTAAGCCCGGCGCATCAAGCTTCCTACATCAATCATGATTTGGTTGCTATGGGAAACAGATGCCACGGGATGGCGAGCGAGGTGAGCTGGCGTTTATTCAGCGCGGACATTTTGACATTAATGAGCCTGGCAGCATGAAATGTCCAGGAAGAAAATCGATTAACGGAAACGGGCTGCATGTAACGACATCTTTTGAGCGACACCTGAGGATTCGCCCCGGCTCGACCTCGGAGGGCGTTTGGGATGAGCGTTACAGATCCATGATCCAGGTTCAAACATGGCTCATTCCGCCCGCTTTGCATTTTCTATGCGGCTGCCCGGGCAGCGGTGACGTCACACGCCGCTCGTCCGGGACCGCAAGGACAAAAGGCAAAAGTGTTAGAAAAGTTTCGACATCTGCATCGCGGTCTAGCAGCTCCACAATCCAAACAATTACTGACCCAAGACCTGCTGCATGTTACCACGGTGATTGCCTCCAAGTAACAAGGAAGCTGTTTCTCCAGACACCTGCAGAGTCCCATGATGGATGATGGGTTTGAATTTACAAAGACATCTGTCACTGTGATATCTAATGGAGCTCCGGGCACAATGGGACTCTGCTGAGTAGAGTCAGACTCCTCGTTATAAAAACAGGTCCCAAAAAACTGAAAGAAAGGAAGCTTAGAGGAGTTTAAATTTAAAATAAATTAAAGTAATCTTGGAGATTTTCATTAAAATAAGCCTCTCTCCAGGTCATACCGTTTTTGAGATTTGGGATTTGCGGTTAATGAAATCTCACAAATTAGTTTTTGTTTGATTTTGGTCACCATCATAAAAAAAACAAACCTATTATTTGGAGCTGGAGCAGCATGGGGGAGATTTTGGAAAGCTTTCCGATGAAGTCAGAGGCCTCCAACTCAGCTGCCCTGATGTCCCCCAGCACATCGTCCAGCGCTTTGACACCCGCACGCTCACATGGAACCATGAGATCAGTAAACGCTGGAGGTTGAAAGTCCTCGGGGAGCCTTGCTAGTATTTGGCAAACTTAAAAATCCATTTTAAAAGGGAGTGGAAGCTGGTATAAAACGGCTTAAACAGATGTGTTGTGCAGTTCTTTACAGCGTGGAGTCTCTGAATGTGATGAGATGAAAGCATGGGAACAAGCGGAAGGAGATGGGCGAGAGCGCCGAGACTTCACAAGACTGAACTCATTTTCCTTGATCTTTGCTCCTCATTATGATAAGTGTGACTACATCAAACCTTATTTATGGAACCATGAGTGACACCTCACGAAACTGAAGGTTCCCTCCGCCTGCAGAAGTGACAGGAGGTGAGCCCGTTAACCACTTGTCTCCACTGAGTGACAGCGAACATAACCGGGTCAGCGTATCTGGTAACCGGCAGCAGTGTGTGTGTGTGTGTGTGTGTGTGTACGTGATGGGGGTGGATGGAAGGGTGGGGTGGAGATGGTGGCAACCTTCTCCTCCTCCTCCTCCTCCTCCTCTTCGTCGTTATGTCTTCTCACTTGGCAATAAGCCCTCCTTCATTTCATCTTTTTCATCATCTGCCTTGACCTTTCCATTGAATGGCCTCTCTCCGCCATATTGCCTCATTCCCCCTGAACGCCGCCAACTCACTCCAACTCACTCCGACTCACTGTCAAGCCTCCGTCTTCCTTCCAACCCTCCCACAGAGATGTCAGACGCGGTAACTGTCAGACCCGGGCAGCTATCTCCACTCACCCACTCATTAGCTCAAAAAAAAAAAAAAGACTCTTGGTGGCTCTCAGTCCTGCTTCTCACCAGCCGGAGTGACATCTGCATCAGCGCTGCTCTGGCTGCCGCATTTGACGGCGCTGTCCAGCGCGCCTCGCCATGCAGGTGAGTGACCGGAGCTCCTCATACAAAAAAAGGATCGTGGATGACATCAACACTTTAATTTCATTCCCTATGACAGATTCATGTGGCATCAAAAATTACTGACCACACACACCAGTAATGGGCTATTTGCTCTTCCCGTCTCCTCAGATGTGAAAGCGAATCATTACCTTGATAGAAATATTAGCGGCTCACTTACAGGGACGGTTCACTCAAAAGTGAAAATTCCCTCATTATCTGCTCACCACTGTGCCGGTGCAGGGAAGGCTGAGGTCCAAGAAACACTTTTGCGGTTTTATGGGTCACAGCGTTGTAGACAAATCCAAATCCAACTGCAGGAGACGGGGACCACTTCTTCAAACGTTAAAAAACAACAGGTAAAAAAAACATGAACTCCTCCCGGTGTGTCATCAGCGTGTCCAGAAGCCCTGAGAATCAAATTCAACTCAAAACAGCCCACGGTTTTCAGCCTGAATGCACTGACTCTTACAAGCTTGGACCTGCATTTACATGATTATTTTCCAAGCGCAGCGAGAAAAACTAAGGTCACCCTTTCTAGCAGCTGCCGTCTGAATGTGCGACCCACAAAATAATGACGGCAGTCCAAACAAAATGGTGACCGCTTCCAATTATCCAAACATTAAAGTATAATATCTGCATTGATCTTAATTATTTTCTGGCTTGCTATCACCAACATAAATATGGGAAATGTGCAGTCGTGCAGTCATTACCGCTATGTTTAGGGTAAAAAAAAATGTATTGTAAATGATGTAATTTTGGGTTGAATTTGGATGACACCACAGCAGCAGCATTACGGAGGCATTTTGTGTTTTTAAATGCTGTTTATTTATGTTTGTTAAGTGGTCGCTGATTACTTCAATTCCATTGGATTTTGCTGCAATGCTGCTTAACCCTGACACGAATCAGACATTCCATGAACCCAAAAAACGTCACCCACCCCTCCATCAGCAGGATGTTGGGGAGGTAATTTAGGAATTTTCATTTTTTTGGGTGAGCTATCCCTCTTAGGCCAGTTCATACTCACTGCGGCGTAAATGTCTGCTGAACCGCTACGCTTGACAACAGTGACAAAAGTGTGTCTATCTGCTCTTCCACTGCGGCATACTCGCGCTGACCCTCCATTTCACCAGGTGGCCCTCGACGCCGAATGTTATTCGCTGCTGCCGCTGCAAACAAGAACAACAAGTTGCCCTCAAAAAGACGAAGAAGACTGCACATCCGCAGCAGAGCGCCTGTTCCGTGAATAGTGTGTCTTTCTTTTCCCCTGATAAATGAAGTCCAGTTGTGATGCAGATGTGCGTTTTGCACGACTGCTGCAGATGTACATGGACCTAGAAAATGTAGGATGAGGTGTTGCCCCCTGGGCACGCAATGTTGAAGATAGGGATTGGGGGGTGTGGTGTCTGGGTGGCCGGTAGGCGGGGCTGGTGCGGTGCGGCTCTGCCCTTCAGGAACCTGAGGAGGGTGACACCGGGGAACATGATGTCCACCGTGGCCCAGCTGTCAACTCCCATATCCATTAACTCCTTTTTACATTCATAAAGAGGTTTACAGGCACACATGAGGGCGCATAATAGAGCGGAGGTATGCAGCACCGTCACCTATGATGGAATATATCCCCTGTCCACACTCGAGTGGCTCTAGACGGGCTATAAATAAGCAGTAATCTGCATGTGTGGTGAGTCAGGGCAGAGATAAGACTTCACTTTCACACCTCTTGACCTCAAAAGAAGCAACTGAAAGTCAAAATGAATCAGGAAAATGTTTGTTTTTGCCGGCTTGTGCGACGCTTGTGGAATATTGTCGATGTTCTTTTCTCGGTTTTCACCATGTTCTAATTCGTCTGCCAATCATACGGCCTCATTTAATTTATACAATTCCTCTTGACTTTCGCTATCATAACTGTTTGCAAATTCATTATTATCATCAGCTTTTATGGAGAGATAATTAAATTGTTACCATTGTGGACAAATTAAGGCTTCACTGAGGCCGGGTGCCGCGTGCACTATAATTACTCACAGTGAATTCAGCTCACTATATTTCCACAGCACATCCGACGTTTGTGCTTTTTCTTGCGGTTTGTGCTTTTGTCTCGAGGCGCCGCCGTAATAAACCCCTAGTTTGTTACCACTGTCAAGTGCGGAGCTGCATTTTTCTCTTCACTCTGGGTTGAATAACGTTACTACACGTGTGGTTACCTGCAAATGATGGGAGCCAAACCTGAGCGGGATCCCCCCACTCCGAGGGGATCTCGATTCAATAAGCAGGTTCGATACCAGATGCAGATGCAATCATATGGGATTGATCCCCACGGCTGCGTCACTCCCAGAACGTCGATGCAACATCCTCCTGTGGAGTTGGGTCACGGAGAGCAAATCTTGTGAGCACACGTGAATAATTCACAAAACAATGTTGTTTCGAAATCAGGAGGTGGAACGACACGGCGGTGTGCTGCGAGTGTGCCCGCTTTACCACCATTAGCATGTCTTAACTAGCCACTGGTGCATGTAGTGGATCAATGTGACTTCAGCGGAGGAGGTGAGAACACGGGTCACAAGCCACAACTTGACCCCCCCCCTCCATGAAGTCATCCCCATCCTATTACCAGGCTGTCTCAACCACCTAAAAAAAAACAAAAAAAAAACCATCAGCATCTTAGAGGCCATCATGCTAACCTCTTTGCGCCGCTATCTTTCACACTCCTTCGACCGCCACCTTCCTCCCCTCCCTCGTCTCAGCCCAGGGCCCAATTAAAATGCTTGCTCTGCTCCGTCGCTGTCGAGAAACTGCCGAGCATGCTTAAACGGCCCTGCCGGGCTCCCCCGCCCCGTCGAAAGGTTCGCAAAGGTGCTGGAACACGGATGCCGTCATCAATTATTTAGCGAAAGGTGAATATTTCACACATAATGGGAATACAGGTCAGGTCCCGTGGATGTTTGCAGGATAAATATTTAAAGATCAATAGTTGGAGTGAAAGAGAGCGTGGAAGCCTCGGGGAAATAGGAGCATGGATGAAAAGCCAATAGTGGCAGCGAGGAATCAGAAGACACTTTGTTGGATATATTCTGTAGCAGAGACTGAGCCGTGTTCGGATTTAAATTAAAGATCTTTAAAGTTAGAAAGCAGCATCGACGGAGGCTTGTGCTGACCCACTTCGGCCGTCCCTTCTCAAAAGGAAACATTTCGTCCATGTATTGATGATGAAGTAGCCCCCGCAAAGCAACGGCGTCCGCTGCCCACTGGACAGAGGCGATAACGTGTTCCTCGCATTGTCTGGCTTTGTCTCGGGCTTTGTGTCGCCTGATATTGGCCGAGTGGCGGTGAGATTTATTCACATGTAGTCGTGCAGATCCTTACCTCCAAACTTAATTAGAAAGCAAATCGATCTTCTCAAAGGCAGATGTGCTTCTTGGGCTGAGGTAAACTGAGCAGGCTTGCTGTTTGAGGGATTTGTTGACTTTTTCCATCCACATGCTTTAATCCACTCTTTTTTTTTTCATCATTTTGTGTAGTGAAGCTGCTACTGTTACTGGGGAAGACTGCTTCTTTGTTCGGGGTTTTTTGGGGATATTATTTCTTTGGTCGAGCAGGGGAGATGGAGTCTGTTGCAGCTTGCTTTTGTGCACCTCTATATAGCCTTTGTGGACATAAAAAACATAAAATCATGTTCTGTAAATAATAACTGCCGTATGTGTGAGGCTTTTCCCTCCTTCAGTTAAGTCATGTGAACATTATTCATTCGCAGCATCCAATCAGATCGCAGGAGACAGCCACAAACAGGGGCGGCGCATTACTGGGAAAACCTTCGACAACTCAGCAGTGAGCAAAACGCAGATTACAGCTGGACATGCAAGAGTTCACAAACAGCGATGCGCTTCGGCTAGCGCAACATAGCGAGTCTTAGCGTGTTGCTAACAGGTTGATTTGTAAAAATGTGTCTTTTTGCTGAGGAGCAGAAAGTCTGCGACTTGCCCCGACTTCTGCAAACAGCAGGATGACATTTGCAGCGTTAGTTCACGTGCTCCTTTGACGCCGCTGTATTGCGGGGCAGGCGTCCTCAGTTCCTCTCATTTTCAAACACGCTATCAAAACTGGTACTTTAACGTAAAAGGGTGGAGCTCCACTCAGTGCTGGATGGAGAAAATAGCCACTGAAACACATGGGACACATCGGCGGGGCGTCACGGCTAAGCTCCCACTGCAATCACACGGAGCCTTGACGTAGCCCATATTCTGCTTGAAATCTTGGACAACTCTTTCGGACCCGGTGGGGCAGGTAAACGCCGCCTCCAGGCTCTGCCGAGGTGGTGCGGCTCACCCCACGTCGCTAATGGCTAACACAGACGTGCACAGCAAACTTCCTTCTACAGTAATTTACATGCAGCAAGCTCTCGTAGTGATGGCAGCTTTTCCTGCCCATGAAAGGCAAAACTAATGTCAAACATTAGATTTCTGAGATTAATTTTGACCTTCTCATGGAGAATGAAGCTTCCGATGACCAGAACTTTACAACGACTTTTATAGCCTGAGCAAAACACATTACAGTAGAAATACAATGAAAACCTAATGAAAGGCATCTACTTGTCTGATCCCCGTTAAAGATCAAACATAAAAAACGATCGTCTTACCTGTGATTGCAATATGGAAGCTATTATACACCAAAGCTATTTTCTATTACATTTGATCAGAATCACCATGATGAATAAAGTCAAGGGCGAACGCGTCGGCGCGGTAACGCAGGATTTTTCGGTAAGAGATGCAGAGCAGCCGCTGGAATGATGCCGGGCCGAGTTGCTCCGCCCACAGAATTACAGAGGAAGTTGTCATTACGCGTCTGTTGTTCCAGATGGGTTCGGACAGGCTGCTTAGCAGCACTCCACAAGTCATCTTTTTTGTAATGCATAGAATAAATGATGGCCACGCAGGAGCGGCTGGACATCTGTTTCCAGTCGGAGATGATTATGATGTACTGAGACTCTGGGATAATTGAACATGTGCAGCAGTTGTGCTACGTTGCATTTATTATACAAAAAAGCTCCATTAGCAGTGAAGATGTATTTATAAAGGCAGACAAATGTGTTAATTATATAACGGCGATTGTCCCTGCTAAACCTCTGATCAATTTTCTGCAAGCCATATTTAAAAACTACATCATTTTTGTTGAGCACCAATCATGTTGAGCCACTGGAGCACGTGTGACATGGAGGTCATTGAAGTAGTTGATCGGACAATTAGGTGATTAGAATAAGTGAGATATTGGAATGTTACCTGAATTATAAATGTAATCAAAATATGAGCTTTAGCATGCTAGCATAAACCACATGCTACATCAGTCAAGTGGAACAGAATGCAACAGCCCGACAATAAATTCTCCCTTCAGAAGGAATTTTACATTGAATTTCTATTGAAACTGTTTGAGGGAAGTGTGTGTGTGTGTGTATATATATATATATATATATTTGAATGATCGTTATTGGGACTGTAATTTGTGATGCTGTTGAACTGTGCTGGAAGGTGCCCCCAATATTTTGGAACGCATATGAGTCGGATCGGTGTTTAATTTTTATTCAATTTAATTTACTACTAGCTGTACCATTTTCTTTTTTTAAAAAAGCGTGATATACAAATGTAATACATGTGCGTGTATGAATTAAATATACATCATTAACATAAATGGTTGTAACATAATGTGTAAGAATTTATCATATTGATATTTCTAATATAGTATGTACATATAGAAATGTTGCGATGGGTATTTCATTCTGCATGAGTTCAGTTCAAAATTAAATCTTCATATATTAAGAGGATAATTATGTGTCATAATAATAAATCACCTATAAGTAGCAGATAAAGTAATATCCCTTCCATATAAAGGCATATATGTCATATATATGAAACTTCCTCATGTTGTTCAATGGTTGCATGCTAATGAGTGATATTTTTTGCATCACTGTTTTCATACCAGCAGATATTGGTGGTATTGATAAACAGACAGTGACGTTGCAAACAGGCTGGAATTCCACACAGGAGCTTTTTTTTTTTAATTATTATATCTTATCTTGTCATGTAACAAAGATGATTATGACACATGAAGCACAACTGATGACGGAAAATGAAAACATCTTTCGGCCATTTTCAAACGCCAGAGATACGGACCAAATGATAAGAGAGAATGTTTCAGAGTAATTTCAAGAATGGCTTTCATTTTGTTTCTGAGTCCTTTAAGAGCTTTATCCCATGGACGGACATATCTATTTTTTTTCCTGCAGAGATTGAAGGTCAGTTGTGCTCATCAAGAAACATTATTTACTTGCAGCAGAGCAGAAATGGAGATGAAATGAAAGTAGCTGGAGAGAGCCGAGCCGTTAAGATCTACAGTATAAATATGAATATATGAGCAAGTCATGGGATGGGATTGTTGGTTCAGTTGTGTGCGACAGGTGTGTGACCGGTGTGTGTTCGGTGCCCACAGAGCCCCCGGGACAGACCTCCATCCTGTTTGACAATTTAACTACAACTTTAGGACTGGATATATATGAATGATTGATATTTGAAACAGGAGATTAAATTTTCATTTTAAATGTAATGTTTGCTCTTAGACCTCGGTAGTATACAATCATCAGCCACAACATCGAAACCACCGCCAGATTTCCAGAAAAGATAATAATATAATAAATGAATAACAATAAAATACAAAAATAAATCTTCCTTCATTAGGTTGTCATGGTTGGTCCAGATCGAGCTGTTCACACACACGACGGCTGGATGGAAATAATCCAACTTTATTAAACTAAATAAACTAAGGAGCTCTGCAAGTTATTAAAAACTAAGAGTCCAAGACGCAGGAGACTGAGGAGAATCAAGACACCAGGCACAGAAATGAAAAGTGAACTGGAGGCTCTAAAGGGGAAAGGCAGCAGAATAGGTCCGCCAGGAGCTCTTTGCTGACGCGAAACAACAGAAAAATGGTGGGAAAACGGAACAGACAGGATGTAAAGCATCCGATGGAAAGGAACACATGAACGCGGACCAACCGGCACCAAAGGAACGCACACGGAGCCCACGGCAGTGCGCAGCTTTTAATTTAAGTCATCTGTTCATTCTACACTTTTATTTGCCTTTTGGAAATATGACGTCGGTGTTGTTTTCACCGACTACTGTTCAACACACCTCAGGCTCGACCAGCCTACTCGGGTGGTTCTAATCGACATTGGGTGGAACAAACTCACTTGCACAATTGTCCAAAGTGGATGATAACTACAGTTATGCATTTGGGTCTTTTTGTTGTTTTTCTTCTGCTGTATCAAATTGTACCCAACTATGACCCCTGAACTTAGCGTCATGCAGACAAAATGTGTCTGCCAACCTCTGTGTGCCATGATTAACCTATTAAATATGCTTCAGTGTTACAAATTTAAGTTTAAACTTGTTCATGTACTGAAAGTTTTGCTTGATTCGTGAAAGTTAAGTGGACGTTTGTCTTATAAATATGTTAATGGGATGAGAGTGCCTTGCAAACACCAACCCTTGCTAAGTATTGCTATTTCTTACAGTTATACAAAAGGCTGAATGACTCGTGGGGTATTTTTTGATAGTAGAACACGTGATACGTAAGAAAATAGAATTCATTAACCCTCAAGGGCCTGGAAAACTTCGCCGTTTGTCCGACTGACCTGCATTTATGTTGTTTGTGGTTGTAAAGGGGCTCGCAGACCCGCGTATCCCACCAGACTTTTTAACTCCTCCCTCTGAGTGCTGGACGCTCTGATCCAACAGACTGGACTTCTCATTACATAATAGGCAAATTGCATATACTCTCTACATACTGTGCTTGCCTATCCATCAATTTATCAATATTGTTGATTCCAATTTATGGCTATTTTATTATTTTAACTACCTCTTACTTATCTTGCTATCTAAGCTCATAGTCTTGCATGGAACATGTGTACCAAAAGTAATTTCCCCTTGAGGACCAAAGAGGTATTCTTATTCTGACTGATTTTTTTTCTTGCTTGCCATGCAATTAACTTGCAAAATATGTCAAAGTAAACAACCCGTTTGTCCAGTGGGAGCGTTGCTGTTGTTTGCGAAGGTTAATTTATTTGACTCTACTCGAAAAGAACAACGAGAAATGCAATGATGCCCAAACTAAGGAATAAAATACGATCTATGTTTCTCATGTATTGTCTTTGAAGGCTCTTTGACGCCCTGGTTGTACTCCACCTCCTCGCTGCATCAGGGTTCACCATCAAAATCTACCGGTTTTACTGGAATGTTGCTTAGCAACTCATTCAAAACAGTGAATGCCAACGCCTCCTTGGTTGCGGGGCATAATTTTACTGTCTGTTGTGAATATGTATGTTTTTGTTCTTGTCCTCCTGCCAGCAAACACACTCCGTCTTGAATTTCAAATATATAAATCATAGGACCAAAAGCAAGAGTGGATGAGATTAACTGATATGGAACTTGAAATTTTCAGCTGATTGGGACACGAGCGGTCAGACTGGACATCCGTAGCCATTCCTCATTGGCTCAGTGGAAGAAGCCAAGAAACTGGACAACTGCTTGACAAGCAGTTTCATGTCTAGTGTTGAATTTGTAAATTTTAAGTGAGCAAATATAACAGGAGTGTCATGATACATAGAGGTGAGGTGGTCGATATGTACCTCAGTTTTGGGGTCACAGTTGCATACAAGTAAAAAAGCTAAATGCATGATTTTCATTGTCTGGTTTTCATTTTGGACCGTTGTGCAAGTTGCAGTTAGTTCCACCCCGTTTTAATTAGAACTACCTGAGGTGGAATTTCTCATTGAATTTGGATGGGACACAATGTAATTCACTTTCTGCTGTGGTCTTGAGTCTGGTTTCCGTGGGCTCATCATATAGACGATGATCATGTCCACCACAGGGGCACCCGAGAGGCCTTCCAGGAACGACATCGGCCGTTTTTCAAAATGAAACACTGGCAGACGCTCAACATCGCTACCATAGTCCAAGAGAGGTCAAGCTTACAAACACAAAACAGGCTATACCAACAAAGTAGAGAATAAATCATCAAAAAAGAAACCGTGTAACTATGTAGCCCCGTTATCCACTGTAAAGGCACAAAGAAATTAGGAAAAATTGACAAAATTAGCAGGTCAGACAATATGCTCCTCTGCCACTGACAAAGACATGTCAAGGACGGAGCCGAATGGTGGCGTGACCCCAATACACCGCCAACAGTCTCAGGACAATTGAAACCACTTGAAATTGAACCGTCTTTCCATTTTTGAACATGTACTTTTTTCTCATATGTGCAGTAACTGAGTTATTCGGTGGATATCAGTCACTTTGAGCAGCGACAGAGCCTGACTCGTGATTTTTTTTTCCTCGTGTACAGTCTTCATGCTAAGCTAAGCTATCGGGCAGCGTTGACAGGCATCACAGTGAGTTTTTTCCACAACATGTTTCACCAAGTTGGACACCGCTGACTGGTGGATCCATTCCATCACTCGGAGAAACAAAAGACAGAAGGATCCAGACAACGTGAAGGAAAAGCCAAAGTGAAGGCAGCCCTGTAGATCTGATATCAATAAAGTATTGGCCTTAGTTGGAGCGTGATGACTTTGAGCAGCCGAGGCCGTGAGCTTTCTTCAGGGACTGTCACAATCAGGTGGGCAGTGATGGAAAATCATAAGGCTCATTTAGCCCTGCCTGTCTGGTGACACTGAAGGACCCTCATTTACATGTCACAAGGTGATCCTGAGCTCTCTATTGACTGGCCCGGGCCAACAACTGATGTGTATAAATTGCATCTGTAACAAGTATGGACGTTTGGTTTCAGGCCTGGTTACGGTGCTGAATTTGTGAGGGCTAATATGCGGCCGGTCGATCGTGGATTCATTTTGCCATTTAGAAAGGGTCTCTTCCTATTATATAGTTGAAATGAGAGTCCCTTTTCATTCTGTCAGCTCAACTTAAAGTTAGCTAAATGTGGGAGAAAGTGAAATCTAAAAGGTGACGGCGCAGCGGCATACAAATCAAGACAGATTACAAGGACGGAAAGGTTGGCCTTCGCGATGATGCTCTGAGAGGCCGCAGGTTTCTGGGAGCATTTAAGGCTCAGAGCTACTTTGTAAAAAACATTAATGGGGTTTTTACTTCAAGACTGACTTTCTCTTTAAACAGTGTTTCCTAATCCTGGTCCTTGAGGCCCCCCATTCTACATGTTTGTGATGTCTCCATGCTCTAATACACCTGTGATTCTGATCTCTATGAATGGGCTGATACTAATCTTCTACAGAGCTTGATGACGACCTGGGCCTGAGGATCATGACTAGGAAACAGTGAGTTTAGAAGAAGCCATCACTGGTCACTATTCTAAAAATGCACCTCCATCCTTTGCTCTTCTTCTTATCCATTCATGTCCACTCTGGATCCCTCTGAGGAATGAAGCTCAAAGTTTGACAGGGGCTAAAAATACTTCCTCTGGATCAAATTTAATATTTATTCATGAAGCCTCCTGCATACACACTGAACAAGCACAAGTTAACGCGCGGTGGGGTTACACGGAGTCGAGGGATCTGATTTTAATATGTCTAAGCCCAGATAGGAAAACATGTTCGAGAAGCATCTGATCATAATAAGAAGGGAGGTTTAAGGATTCCAGTGCGATGTAGACGATGGACATGGGCATATCATTTTATATGAATGATGTTTTTTTTTTTTTTTTTTAATTGTGTCTAAAAGACACCCAGTGGTGTTTCAGACGAGCGTAGTGAGACTGGCACTCATTTATCAATCTTGCGTGAAAGCGGGTGCAGATCTGAGCGCAGGATCGGTCCTACCACGGGACTCGCGTGCGATTTATGGAACTTTCGCACGAATGGTCGGGTCTTTATAAATGCGGCGGCTGAATTCGATTGTCATTAACAAGTTACGCTCATGGTGACGCCCTGAAATGTTCCTGGTTAGGAGGCCTCGCCCGCTGAGGTCAAACGTGGAGAGAAGAAACCCTGGCAAGAAAATAAACCTTTCATAGATGTAAAGCGACATCCTGGCATCTGAAGTTGATCAAAACAAAGATGGCCAGAAAAGGTCGTCTGAAAAAAGGAATTTAAGGAGCTCATAAAAACTCTGTGTGGAAGAGGATGACGGAGGCAGTCAACAGCGTTACCATGGGAACGGACTCCAGCAGGGTCTGAATAAAATCCTCAATAACTAACTTAACCTATGTCCAATGATGATTTAAATGTATCTTTTATTCATCCGCAGCCTAAAAGCTTGAGGCAATAAATAACACATTAATAGAAATTAATGGAACCCTAAAAAGCCTTAATAAAATGTTAAAAGGACTAAACGTCGTCCATTGTCTGTGTTTGGAATTCTTTTAGCCAGTTTCACCGAGGGTACTTCAATCACGCGACTGATTAAATACTGCAGCGCATTTGCAAAAGTTTAAGGTTACAGTTTACATTTTAAAAGCGACGCATGAGCTCCTGTGGCCCCCGCTCAGCCCCCAGCGGAGGCTGCGCTGGCCGCGGTTCCCCAGGCACCGGCTCCTCTGGCTGCACCGGCACATCCGAAGGCGCATCCATCGCATAATGCGACGTTATTTTGGCCCACTTTCTCCGGGGTTTACAGTAGCGTCCCCCCCCCTGCTGGTCCAAGGCAGAGCCGCCTGCCCCTGAGCAACCCGGAGCAGCGCCCCACTGTGACCCGTCTAAGTGTGAACCCGCGCTCCTGCTCGGTGGCAGAGGTTTGCCATATTTTTTTTTTTTTTTAATTTTATTAAAGAAGTGGTATCAGTAAAAACGTGGGCTTTTTTTTTTTTTAAATAATTCATTTTATTTTTTTAAAATTCATTTTAAGAATCCGTTCTGGTCTGATCTGAATATGCCGCAGAGGTTTTTCAGTTTAACCGTCAAACAGTTTAGCTTTTTTCTCGTGTAAGAGAATAAAGATTTCCTCGAGGAAAATCCCCTTTTCTTTCGTATTTGCTGTCAGAGACTTTTAACAAAAGGTGGACAGAATGTTTGTCCACCTCCTAGATGATCTCCCAGCTGAAGGAGTCATCTGCAGTTTGTTTTTAAAGGAAATCTTCAGCACAGGAATAAGTAGCTTACTAAACTATTCAAACAAGCCCATTGGAGAACATGGATGAGCATGAGTGTGGCGCTGTGGCTGTGGCTGTGGATGTGGGCTTTCAGGTTTCATCATGTGACACGGAGGCCGCTCAACACGCCCTTGCCGCCAGGCAGCGTTAGCCAAATTAATAGCAGTCAGGTAGTCGCCGTCAGCTGGTCACATGAAGACGGACGCTTTCATCATCACAGCTCTTCCAAACGAAAGCGTCAGTGCACGGCAACACCAAAACGTATGAAACATGATATACTCAGTCAGGGTGGATACGTGTGAACGTGATGGTGTGAACAAATGATGCATCCTTCATTTAGTATCGCTGGTCGGTGCTCGGCCGGGGACGTACTTTTGGCAAACTGAGTAAAAACGCATCCTCTCATCTGCCTCTGAAGGTGAAACACAAACCGAAGCTGAAGTTTACCTGAAGACACAGACGGATGATTTATGAGGCTCAGTTGAGGCATGACAGGAAGGGAGGGTGGGGGTAGGGAGTGGGGGGGCTCCAGACAGGACATGATGTGTGTGTGTGTGTGTGTGTGTGTGTGTGTGTAGCTGTAATGTGTTGTGTCACATGAATGTAATATGGAAAATGAGTGTTTTAAGGTTTCTGCGGATGAATGGTGACATTAGCCTGACACCACCATCACATAATGTAAGCACGCAAAACCTCACTTAATAAAAGATAATCACATGAGGCACAAAGACATTTATGGACATAACCTGGGCTGAAATGACCTGTGCGTGCATGCAATCGCTCTATGAATCTATGAACATACAAAGTCTCCGTGTGCACAAAAATAATTATTATTTTATTTGAATACATTCTGCATCTGGACCATTTGGACAGATATAAGTGGTTCCAGTTGCCATGACATTACACAGGCGTTGCATGATGCAAAATCACCATCATGTCGTCTTCCCTCTCCACTCCCCCACAACCCCGACTCCTCCAGTGTCAGCGGTCACGCTGAGTGTTAACGGCTGACAAAAAAATTACAAAACCGTAACAACTACTCATATTTTATTATGTTGCAGCGCTCTGATGGAAATCTGGTAGAGTTTAGACGCAAAACAAGTGGTTCAGATCATGGTTGAAACACACACTTTTATTTTGGGGCGGCTCCCTCACGCGGACGCACAAAGGTGCCTCTCACACGCCGAGACCGGGCGACGGCGGTGGCGACGGCACCTCCATTCAGGTGACGTCAGGAAGGAACGTGAACAGCTGCTGATCCGTAGCACCTTAGCACATTCGGGCTGTTGTTGGCCGTCTGCACACACACGCGCACGCACACGCGCACACACACACACACCCCAGGGGACCGTGTGGTGAAAGTGGCTCTGCTTCACTCTTAAAGTTCCAGATTAGCAGGCAGCGAGAGTAGCCCCTTTTGAGCAGCTCGCAGCGATGCCGACCTCTGCGGCCGTAAGAAGGAGGCACCTTCTAAGCCTTCAGCACTCTGGATAAACACTGCGAAGGCAAATTTAATGCACGTCCCTCCACCGAGGTGCCAGCTGCACTGCCTATATTTGCACTGCTGCGGAGGAGACGCCCACTTTAAAGACGTCGTGGTCGTCTGCCCGGCACCAGAAGAGATAATGCGTATTACATTGACTATTTGGGATTAATGAGGGCTTGCGCGCTACTTTGAGGAGCTTAATAAATATGGAGGCCATTGATCATATTCTCGGCACACCTGTGAGCGATAATCTCTTTGACTGCCGGCCGCGAGCCCGCTGCCAGCATTGCTGCACATTTTAAAAGCAAAGCAAAAAAAAAAAAAAAAAAAAAAAAGCGTAAGAGGCGCAGGGATAATTCCATCCATACGCCATCCAGCCTCTCTGCACATGACCCCCTGAGTATCGGTGCTGGCAGCCTGCTACAATTATCATTCAGCAGGAGTGAAGGACTCTGCTTGATATCTGCCAAGGTAATTTAACGGGAAAGACTGAGCAGAGCATTTTCCTTTTCCCCCCACTAGATTGTGAGTGACCCTTTCCATACGAGGCGCGCGCGCCTTCAGCCGCGGCAGCATTCCCAGCCCATTCTGGCATCGGCGGCGCCTATTCAGAAGCGCGACCGGACGTCAGTCTAGATAACGCCGGCGAAAGTTATTTCCTCATGCAAACGGCGAGAGCGGCTTGGAGGAGCTGCGGGACACGACTTGAGTATATGGACAGAGTTGGCTCCCCGAGCACATCGCCACCGTGGCGCCCATCCTCCGCCTATGACCGGCGCTCACGGTGCCAGCGCACCTTCAGCCGCCGCACATTAATCATTTCCACATCGCCTGCTCCGTCCGCCACCGCCGCTGACAAGGCGGTGGAGCCCGACGCCGCAGAGATGTCGCTTAATTTCACCTTCACTGTCACACTGACATCACTCTTGCAAAAAAAAACCAAAACAAGAAAAAGAAAAAAAAAAAAAAAACCCTGCGCCTCCAGGCTTTGCGATCCAGCAAAATTAGCCAATGGGGAAATATCCTTCTTTCAAGCCTTAGCTTAAAGTCTAATCATTACACACATGCTTTCTTATGGCGCTTTAAAGATTACAACGGCCTCTGCTTGAGAATTAGCATGACGTTGCGGTGCATGTATAAAAGAATTAGACTAAATTGCTGCAAATGAACAAATTCACACCCGAGGCTTTGTGATTAATGCGGCTGGAATCGTCTTTTATCTCACGCCATGATATGTGCGCTCTTTCCCTGATGAGGAAGGAGAACTGTGCGTCTGAGGCTTATTAGCATACCAGGAACAGGCGACTGAGGAACCAGAAGAACCAGGAAAACCAAGGAGAGCCGGCGATAACAAGGTCAACACCAGCAGCAGTCTGATATTGTGTTTGCTCGACTCAATACAGCTAAATCATGTCAGAGCAACCCGAGATTGGCTGTCAGTGTCACTTTTTTTTACAAAATAAAGCCATTATCTAGCAGCACTGTGAGGTGTTACATGCAGCAGGACTCCTGTCAGACGGGACACGACGAGTCTTTCAAACTGACGTTCACGCACACACACAGAGAAATATTAGAACAGAAGCAAGGTGATTATTCATCTGATCCGTCTTTGTGTTGTCACCGCAGACGGCGGCTGCCTTCACCTCCGAATCCGCGCAGACCCAAAGTGGCTTTTAACTAAATGAAAGAAGAAAAAAAAAATAAAAGTAGAATATTTTTAACACCTTGTATATATAAACTCTCATTTGTCAATCGCGCTCTGAGACGGAGCTCGTCATGTACGTCAGATATGATCATGACATTAAAGCCACTGCACGTGTAACATAGAATATAATCCAACATTCTCTCCTCAGGAGGATTTTCACGTTGAATTTTGGTTCCGTGTGTTTGAGAGATTTGAATGATTGTCATTTGGACTGTAATTTTCGACTGTTATGGGTTCGACTGAAAGGTGTTCTTAATATTTTGGTCATCCTAATGCATTTGAGTGGGATCAGCATTTGATTTTCATTCAATTTAATTTACTCATGTGTCTACCAAATTTGAACAAATCTGTAATATACAAATTTAATAAATGTGCATATATTGATTAAATGTATATCATTAACAAAAATGCTGTAACATAATATATAAGAATTTATCATATTGGAATTTCTAATATGTACATATAGAAATGTTACCATGGGTATTTCATACTGTATATGTTTGAACTTATATCTATAAGCTTCTTATTCAGCCCGGCATTATGGTGTCTCTCTGGGGACAATAAATCCATGAGCATTGATCCAGTGATCAGTGTCTTCTATCAATATTTGCTAATTTTTTCAATGACAGAGTTCGTTAATCCGGATGCGAGTCGGCCTTATTTGTTCCCTTGGAAAGTCTCGGGACCAATCAGAGGTCTGCTGTCACTTCCTCCACCAATGGGAGGCTGATGCGACTCATCCTGCGTTCTTGCACGTGTGGAGCCGCTCCTAAAGAAAGAAATGCGCCGTGGTCGACACAGTCCTCCAGATCTATCAGTCAGGCGCTCAGATAATGAATGAAGAGGTCTCACTCTGACAAATAACGGGCAGATTTCTCCTCAAACACAGACACCGAAAACCCCGTTATGATAATATCCAAATGTGTTAAATTCAAGACTAATTTCCTTTCTTTGTCTTTATGTTCCCATAACTTATCTCTGCTATCAGGCCATTCAGGTCTTCGGCACAAATATTCTCAAGTTGTGAAAGATGCACAGCTGGACTGCGCATCAGTGGGTTGATGCTCTCCGGGTGCTACTGGAGGAAAAAGTCCAGGAGAAGCAAAAGAAGCCCAGGCTTCCAACAGTCAACACACATAATCAGATGATGTAGCAGCTATAATCGTCGGCTTATAAACGTCAGGAGACGTGTCTTTTATTACGGGATCATTGCGGAGCGTCCAGCTAATTTTTTTTTTTTTTTTTTGGCAAACAGGGTGAAGATTTATGTACACACTCGCGTACTCTCTGGATGTGACAAGGAGAGGGATGACCTAATGCATATCTGCCTCACTTGTGGCGCTTGATGGATGGAGCCGTCCAAACATGACTGTACCCAGCTTAATCCTCAGCAAAGCCTGCGTGAACTTTGTGTACCTTCCCTATTGACAGCGGTGACTTATTGGAAGCATGGGCGACGCCGCCGTCCGCTCGCTGACGGCTGCCGCCGCTCGGCTGAAGGTGTCGCGGCGACACGTCTGAGGATTTATGGCCTTCGGAAGCGGCGGATTTCACGTGTTGCATCGCTTCTCATTTGCTAATCCGAGGCAGCGATAACGTTCAGCGCTGCAAAAAAAACCAAAACAAAAACGCGAGTTGTGTCTAACGATCGAGTAACATCAGATTGACTTGCTGACTCATTTCATGATGCAGCTGCCGCAAACATGAACAAGTACCGCAGATGCATGCGATGAAGCAATTGACCCTCGAAGGAAATCAAAAATTCCGCCTCTTCCGATATTAGCCCTCAACGCAAACGTGAAACAAACATCGATGTTGAATCAAACTGTGATTGTGTCGCCCAAACTGTTCCCACTTCAAATCGCTGCAAAAGTGGCTCATTGTTCAGCTTCGATCCTCTGTAGTTGCCATAGTAATCAAGGATTCCCAGCATCACTCAGCCGGCCTTGGACGAGCTCCTGCGAGAGCAGCGAGAGATGACACAGACATGGGAGGCTGTTCACGAGTACTGCACGTACTTCACGAGTACTGCACATACTTCACGAGTACTGCACATACTTCACCAGTACTGCACATACTTCACGAGTACTGCACATACTTCCCGAGTACTGCACCTACTGCATGAGTGCAGATTGTACTGCTGCCTTGGCCGGCCATCTTAATGCACACACACGCACGCACGCACACACACACACGCACACACACATAAATCCTTTACCTGTTCTACCTCTAAAAATGTGATTGGAGTATAGTTATTAACTTAATTATTAATCAAGTTATGTGTTAACGGAATTAATTTCTTGAGACTGATTAGTAACATTGGTTCTCTGGTGCACCGAGGTGGATTTAATGTGAAATTAAATCCTATTATTCTTCTATAGTAATCATTACTGCCGCAATATTAATATGTTACTAATTTTGACAACATATAAAAATGAGGTTGAAGCACAGCGTTTGTGATGTTTGCTGGATCTCCGTGTTCCTCCACTGTCACCTGTAAGACAGTCGGCGAGAGTGAAAGTTCTCAGCTTAAAAGCGGCTGTGTGTGTGTGTGTGTGTGCCTTTGTGCAGACCAGGCGGCCATGAGGGTTGACACCCAGGACGATGCACCGTTCTTAGCTGCTGGTGTCGTGTCCGCTAGAGGTGGAGCCATGGAGGTTTTAACCGAGGTCGTCAGCCAGCACCTCCAAACTCTCCAGTGATGACGTGCCGTGTGTTTTTTAGCCTAATTCTAACCAACCCTGTGGAGGGACGCAGCTGAGGTTCCTGTGGGAGGCTCAGATCATCACATCTAGTGTACTTCTCATTGAACCGTGACAGTAAAATGAAGGTTTTAAAAGACAGATCTTGGGATTTTATGAATCCATATCAAATTAATATTGTAAATATCGATTTTAATCAGAAGATTTTTTTTTTTTTAAACCCAGACTGATTTGGTTTGGCTTGGGTCTGCTCTTGAGGATGCTGTTGAGCTTATTAAAGCTGCTTGAGGGAGCTATTTAATTCTGACACCAGAGGACACAGAAGACTACAAATGGCTTCATTACCCAAAAATCTGTGCTAAAATAATAACAGTGAAAATCATTTGAGAATTAAGAGGCAGTGGAGAGTGGAGAGGGTCGATTAAGGGTTCATGGGTCCAGGTTTCTTTCCTGCTACACGTAAACCCAAATAAGTTAGTTCGAGCTAGTTGAGATGATAATCTGACACGGTGCTAAAAATCAGGATGTCATATTCAGTGAACTCAACTTTTTTTTCCGTATTTGCATATTTGTGGCAACTCAATGCCTTAAATAGGTAAGTAATATAAGTAATATGAGTATTATTAGCAAAAATTAAAAACAAAAAAAATATCTTAACAAAAAAATAACACATCAAATATCAATCAGTTTTTTTTCAAACTAATATTTGAAACAATGTAAAAAATAAGAATTGTTAAAAAAAAAAATAGTTGCAAAGACACCATCTGGTTGCAGCGTTGTAGAGCATAAATATAAATGACCAGTGAACACGAGCTGTAAAAGTGCTAGACTGTGAGAAATTGTGCATTAAAGGGTTCCGTTTGAGCCGGGATTTGGGCGACGGTGCGCTCCTGGGCGTCACATCAGCACCTGTCAGTGGAGATTAGGGGCTCTTTTGGAGACTGTCATAGTTTGTCAAATTAAAGCCATATTTTGTTTAGTTTCTTCACATAGAGGAGGAGTTTGGTCTAAACAGCTACAGCTCTGATTAATATAACCACTGGTTTAGGTTCCAGGGACTAATATTTGGTTAGTGCTTGGCCAGGGAAGGGGAAAATTTGCCCTGGTACCAAAGGGATGGATCTAGAGATCCGATGCCTAAAACTCACAGATATGTCAGATTTGAAAAAGCAAATACGGTTCTATTTTGTCTCGTTCATCGTGAAATTGTTTGCATATTCAAATTCCTGATTTGCATTTGCGCCTTTTGCCATGTATGGATAGTTAACCACTTGCAAATAAAAACAGCACCGATCATTAGGGATGGCCCTGGGAACATCAGCGACGGCAAGAAAAAGCTGTTTCCCTGAATTTGAAAATGAGACATTCATCAGAGAAGTGGAGTTGAGGAAAAGTTCTGGACTCACAACAGAACAACACACCGGAGAGAGAAAAGCAACGGCGGCCATCGGCTCCGTCGATTCACGGAAAAGAGGAAAAGAAATGACAAGAATGCTAACGAAAGGCAAAAATGTTCACACGCGGAAGAGTCCACCAACCACGGAGGCTCGTGGTTCTGGTGCACGAGAGCAGCAGAACGAACAGCAAATAAAAACAATCCAATTAACAAGAAGAAGACTGATCATTTTTTGCACATGGAAATATTCACAGTTCTGCTTGTCTATGATATATTTTACACATAAAAAAAAATGTGTAATTGAAGGAAATTGTTAAATATTACTGTGTGAAACTCTAATTTAAAGCTAGTCAAATCTGATTTGGTGAATTTGAAATGAAAAATTAAAAAAAAACAAAAAAAACAAAGGGAAATTTTGCCATGATCTTTTAATAAAACTAGATCTTGATTGTGCAGCACAGGGTGGAAATTGTTTTCTTCATCATGTTGCACATTTAAAAAACTAAGGAAATGGCCTCTGGGTCCGCCGTTTGCTTACACTGTAAAAATCCTGCCACAACCTGAATACACCTGGCTGGTTGCCTTCTTAGGCCACGCCCACACCAAAACAGCCTGCCTCGGGCGTTCGGAGGGAAGTGTGGTGTCGTTCGTGTACTCCAGACTGCAGAATGAGACGGAATGCAGGAAATCGAGTGTCCGGAGTCCAGCAGAGCTGCTCTGGACAGCAGCAATGAGATGCCGCGGTTGGCTGATGTTGCAGGCAATTTCACGGAGGCCAGTTTCTTTGGATGATGCTGTCGGATCTGTGGGGGAGACGGTATGTTTGCAACGCTACAGCAAAGCTTTGCACCACAAACAGAAGAGAGCTGGGGACACGAGGTTACTTCAGGATCCCGGGAGAAGCAGAGAAAAACAACTCCAGCCAGCGGAGTGAAACCAAACAGACGTCTGGGCATAGAGGAAGTGCAATAGAAAGGGCATGGAGGGAGTATTACTGCAGTTACTGTCCGATCAGTGTGTAATTGCCAATACATTCTCTGAATATCTTAAAGCCTGCAATCAACTTTAGAGTGCTGGGTTATGTGCGCAAAGTCTGGACAGCGTGCAGCCAGGGATCTCTCAGCCGGACTCCTGGGGGAGGCAGAGAACGTAAGAAGCGAAGTAGTTCACCCTGAGGTTCTAGTGAGGCGGCATGAGTCCACTTGATGACGCGTTTTGTGTCGGACTTTTGCCTCCAAATAAGCGGGGAGTGACACAAAAGTGGCTGAGACTCAGCAAAGTTTTCTTCATATGGGTGCTCGCTTGGTGTAAAGTACGATCAACACGTTCACATTCTCACCACGCATTCTGTATATATGAGTATATCACATACATACGTATACATGATATACTTGTCACAATATGCTGGAAAACCAATCAACATTGTGTGCGGGTTCATAACTCCATCCAGAGATGCGCGCAGTGGAGTCCGGGAACTCTGACTGACTGAAACAGATCAAAATGATGGAGACGGCGAACAAAGTATGAACCGCCATGTTGCCGTTCGCATCAGTTCCGCCAAATTTGTCCTCCACTTCCGCGGCCTCGTGTGAATTTTTCTCGCCAAAGCTAGAAAGTCGCAGAAAATTCCGCAAACAAGCAAAACCTCGAATCGAGCAGCTTGGATGGAGTGCGCCGCCCTCGTATGAACAGCAACGAGCTCGGCTGAGTGGATGTTTGTTTGCATTTTTTTTTTGGTAGAGAGCAGCTCCGCGGAGCCGGTGTCATCACCTTCCCATTATAAAACCAGAGGAGCAGGTATGACGGTGACTGGCTGACAGCTCTCTCCTGAGGATGCGCTCATGGCCGTCCTGTCAGGCCCATCGAGAGGAAAAGATTTTTTTAGTGCGCGACAGTTTGAGAGTGGAGTTTCTCCTCGTGCACGCAGCCATAAGTAAACTGCAGATTTCAAGCTAGGTTGTATATTCCATTAATCATATCAATGATGGTAATTGCTTTTCTTCGCAAAGGCAGGAATGGCGCACGGCACGATCAGACGCCGCACCACATCACATATGGGTTCTTCACACTGAGCGAATCCCTTGCTTTGATCCACCTCATCCTTTCAAAATCCGGCCTCTGTTAAAAAAAAAAACAAAAAAAAAAACTGGACCTGAAATAGACCCTTCTATTTCTGCAAGACAAACACACCCTCGGTGGCAATATTATTAGCTTTTTTGTGGTGTAAATCGAATGCAGCTTAGGCTGAGTGACGGACCGGAGCAAGACAAATCTCTGTCTTCTAAAAGTGCTGACTTTAAGGCAAAAAATGGTAATAGGTTCTCAAAGTGAAGGGCCATTACTGGTGCGGCATGCAAATGACGGGTGAAGAAATAATCTACAAGGTGTTATTGAGCCCCGGGTTTAAGCAGGAAGGGATGGCCTCTCCCCATTCCCCTGCCGAGGCGCCGTAATGTGCAGCCTGTAATTAGATATTGATTCGCATTGACGATGAGCGGTTCAAACTAGTGTCCTCCTCCCTCAGAGAAGGTGATGCATAAAAGTCTGAGTGCATCTGGTTAGGACTAAAATGTAATATCTTCATACAGGTGTGAGATTGCTTCAGTGATTAACTGCTGATCTCTGCTGCAAAGAAAGAGACCCGGGGAAAATTAGCCACAGCGAAGCAACAGCTGCAGGCTTACTGGGAAGATGCATTAAAGATCCCACGTGTTAATCACTCCGACTGGTCGCCACATATTATCCATATGTGCGTGCATATGCTTGCACGTGTTAGTGTTCAAGAACAGTCAGTGTCAATCATCAGCAGTTTAGAGGAACACAACGATTGGACAAGCTGCGTTTCAGTAGGCAACGCCAAGGATGATTCATGCTAGGTTTCTCTAGCAGGACAAACTCTGGAAGGACTGTTTCAGGGTGGCAGCACCGACGGCAGCGCTGCTTCACGGGTGACCCTTTGGTCCATCTCCTGGGTAGGATGGAGCGTTCTTGCGGAGGCTTTGGTGATCCCCGGCGCTACATTTCGTACAGCTGGCAGGTTCACCGTGGCTTCAGAGTGAACTCAGTGAGGACCACGACGTGCATCGGCTCCATGAACTGTGCACCGCACATTCATGTTTGACGTGCTTGTTTGTCCCTCGAGAGCAGTCCTAACAGCTGCACCGCCTACTGTGTGTACAGTAAGTTTGTTTTTAGGCTATAGATATTTACAGATGAGGATTATCCAGAAGGTTTAATTACTATTTGGATGAACATAACAGCTCAAGTCTCTAGTGGATAAATTACTACATCTGACTGAACCTCCCTGTTGTCTTCTGCCCGTTATTCGGAGGTGCTCATTTGTTTTCCCGATTTTTGCTTTCAAATCTGTTTCAGGACAAAATAACATGCAATTTTGGGGAAGGAAGAGCTCCATACACACATATCTGCATGTGAACATTCAAATCTACAGACGTTGGACAATATTTTGGGAACAGAGGTAACCTGAACCTTCATTTGTTGTCCAACTCGTATTGACCAGTCACCCGTCAGTGGGTTTTTGGCTGCGTAAACAACTGAGAGGTTGCCAGATGGAATCTCACAGCCAGCATAACTGCTTTTTGTTCTGCCTCTATATGTGGCACTGTGTGCGTTATGTGCATATTTTAATCCGGCATTGAACTGGGATGTGCTGGTTCACAATGCCTGCTGATTACTGGACATGGAGAAAAAGAGGCGACATAGAATTTACAAACATGCACACAGTGTTTAAGCTGCCATCAAGTTTGGATATTAATATTTGATAAGTTTTGCTGTCTTGGCAGTGCGCTGCATACTTTTTTGCCCAGGTCAGCACTAATACTATTTCAGCCCGTATTCAATTGTATCTGGACACTGGCATGACAAGCGATTTCTAGCTGCCATTCGTGCAGAGTCGATTTCATCGCCGCACAAACCCACATGTGCTTTGTGTCCCTCTATGAATCAGAGACAATAAACAGTGAATTGAATAACTGCCGGCGGTGTGTCCGCCGAACTCCAGCGCGTGAAGCGTAATGCTAAGTGATGCGAGGCCCACATGAGAGGGTTGAATATTACATCTCACATGCGAGCTCGTGATCGGGCATCTCCCCCCCACCGCCGCGTCGTGTGCAGCACTCCGGCCGCGTGGCTCCCGGCTTTCTCCCACTGATGCTTCTGTCCCCTAAAATGAAACAGACAGCCGAGGCTTTACCTGGGTGATTTAGGCCAGCATCGAGTCAGCAGCCTGCCCATTCCAATGACTTTCACGTTAGAGATTAGGGCCAGACTTTCCTCTGTCGTTAAATTAGAGAATCCAATGTACTGTGAATATTTATGATTGTACAGTTATCTGTGTTTGTGAGGACATTCATTATCACGTTGCATTCCCCAGCCTCTATACTCCCCAACCTTAAACAAAAATACCAGCTCTGGTGCCGTCGAATTTGTGCATGAATAACACACCAGGCTGGAGAACGATTGGCACGTTATCGCTTTCTGACTTTTGTCAACGTTTCCACAATCTATTCTTAAGCTTTAAGTGGCAATTATAAAGTGGCGTGACTTCCAAGAGAAAGTGAAGTTACGTTCAGCACGAGTGTGAATGTTGCTTGCAGTGCACGGGCAGCATGGATTGTTTGAAATGAGACACGAGTTGTTCGTCCGGTTTGTGTCGTTTCCCTCATCTGCACCATGTTTGTTGCCTTTGGCGTTCGAAGCTCAACTGACTTTTCCGAAGCCACTCGGGTCGCCACGTTTTTAAACTCTGAACGTCTCCATCTATTCCGCTCAGTTCAGCAGCTCAAAGTTTTTTCAATGAATTTCATTGGCAAATACAACCTTTTCACTGCCCTTTGTGTCAGTGTCGGGCGTGCAGAGCTGTCCAGTAACAATGGCGGGATAAAGTCTGGGGGCAGGCCAAGCAGCCTCTGGACTTCATATCAGGACACAGTTTGCAACGGTCGTGTGTTTCTTGCAAAACACCAGTCAGCAACATGAAACTGTTGATTGCAACCTGTTTCCAAAGAGTTCTTACATAGCAACCATGAATAAATGTCAAAACCAAGAAACCAAGACACGACGTTTCCCGGGGCAAGTCTTCTGTGTGCCTCAGCCGACTTCGACCGCAGCGACCCATCATCACGTTGACTGCAAATGTGGTCCATGTCCTTTGTTTCTGAGGTGTCAAAGGTTGCTGAATCAGAGGTAGTAGAGCTTTACCCAGCCGCGTGTGCTTGGTTCAGCCTCTCTTATCCTTCCACATAGCACATATGCGGCAAGCCGCATCCTTCTTCCAGGCAGCCCTTTCCTTCTCTGTCAACTTTCTATCCCGTCTACATCAATACTAAGCCCTTTATGTGATCCTTGGCTGGTTCAATAATGCCGTATAGTCCGTTGGGTTGAGGCCCCTCCAGGGTCCCTCCGTGGCAAATAAGATATCGAGGGGAAAATTAAAATGCTGCTGCAATTGTCTACAGAGTCTTTTTAAGTGGGTTTCCGCTGAGGAATCTTGAGGGATTAATGTACAACAAGAGGAAGCGAGCGACAGAAAAAGGTCATGCAGAGAGATTTTGTCTTTAAAAAGCCAGCAGACAAATGGCGTGACTGAAACATCAATTTTTCTCATACCATGAATTCCGGATTACAAAGATATACCCTTATCATGATGAACCATAAGATCTGGGCATTTATACTAATGCTCAATGACAGGCTGGGGAAACCTTCCTCGGACTTTGGTGCTCACGTGGAATGTGAAGACAGCTTGGAGGCAGCAAAGAAGACGGGCTGCTTTGGAAGTAAGTAATGTTTTAACAAATAACCGCTTCCCTAAATGCTTTGTTTTGAAAATATGTAGCTAAATTACCGTCGTCTAAAAGTGAGCGCTGGTGCTTTTTCACAGCTAAATGTACGGCTTCAACAAGGAGGAGGAATTATGCAACTGCACCTCTTTTTGGTTGTTGAAGATGTTTCACCTCTGATTATAACGGCCTCTTCAGCTCTGACTGGTTAGCGGCGCTGCCGGGTGGAGGCACGCCCACCTCAAGATGATCATGTATTAATAAACCCTTATCTTAACAACCTTAAAATCCTGTGAACGCAGGTAACCTGAGAGGCGTTCAGCGTACTACTGTGTGCCACGTGCGTCACATTAATCCGACGAGAGCGACGCGCCCGCCGCAGAACAAGACAGCAACCGCTTCTTGCTTCGCACACACTCAGTCACGGGCCGCTGCACAGCCGCTTGCAGTGTGTATTCCATCAAAGTTCACATGACTCATGGAGTCTTTATTCAGAAGCTTCATGTCAACAAATAGAAGAGTTAAAGTAATGCAGCAGATATTTTACAGCATATTGTTCATGTATCTGCTACAATGTATTAGCTAGCAGCAGCATTGCAATTCTGTCTTTTTCCACTTGACTTCACCCATTTGCTGCAACAATTGGTCATCTCACATATTCGGCCAGATGGTGTGATTGGTCACTTTTTTTTTTCGCAAACTTGAAGCCTCCAGCCACACTCGGATTTCACAGAGGGACAACATATTTATAGATAGGGAAATGGTGAAGGATGGAGGAGGAGTGGATGACATGTCGAGGATCCTGATATTTATTTGTCGGAAACAAGGATATCAGATACACATTGATGCAAGCAGAGCATGTCTGAGGTGTCCGAATGAATCTAAAAATGTTTAAAATGGCACATGATGAAACAAAATGAACCTTGGGGCGTAGCTTCATCTCATTCACACACACACACACACACACACACAAAAAAAATATATATATCTCATTCACTTGTCATTGAAGCACATTCGAGAAATAAAAATGTCCAACTGAAGATGCTCAGGTGGTATCCGGATAAGCAGCTGGCAGCTCCGCAGCCGCAGTCACGCCCCTGTCAGCTGGATCTGCAGGTGTCACACAGTGGATTAC
>CAAKHG010021793.1:0-15591 GCA_901007715.1 Dactylopterus volitans
ATGAGCCTGTGATCTCATGAATGACTGAAAGAGTCAGAAAGACTCCCACAGGAAATTGTGTCCTGTGGGATTGTGAAGTACGAACGGCTGATTTGCCATGGTGATGACGTCATCCAGCCAAGAGAGAAAAGCGGCGAATGATGTCGTAGCTCTGCTAGACTGCATGATGTCAACCGGTCTGAGGTATCAAAGAAAACATCCTGCACTGATTTACAGTCGCCCGACTGCTCTGGCCAGGAAAGGTTTTTGGAACCAAATGGAATCGGATCCCAGTTTTTACTGTATGATGTCACACAGTATATAGTTGACTATGATGCTGTAAGATATCAACACCATCACATTATGACCACCACATGTTCACCATAAAATATAATGCAGCAGCCCTGCAATCAGTTCTCCCTTCAGGAGTTTTACTGAATTTTGATTTAATCATATTTGAATGATTGTTATTGGCACTGTAATTTTTGATGCTGTTGAACTGTACTGGGTTACACTGAGAGGGGTCCCTAATATTTTGGTCACCCTGACATGTGAGTGGGATGAACAAAATATTAGGGACCCCTCTCTGTGAATGTTGTGGTAAAAATATTAGAGACCTCAGTATGTAATGTGGTAAACATGCATTGGCCATAGAGGGCACATAGAATGACTGCCCGGTGCTCTGATTGGCTACATAGCAGAATAGAAGATGTCCTTCATTGATCTGGCAGCCTGAGCTACTGTGGCCAGAGCTGGAAAACGGATCCAACTGATCGATGAGCCGCCGCTCTGCGTCGCCACCATGCCGCCGCCCGCCACCATTTACCTGGAAAACGAGCAGCGTCTTAAACACGCCGCTGACGATCACCCTAACTGGTCTGGACGTCGTTTAGTGTCTCTGTAGCCACTGCTAACCTGACAGGCTCATTAGGGGAGGAGCTTTCCTATCGGTTAAGACTCCTCCCCTCATCTTGGGCGTCGCTGCTCCGCCCACCCTGTGCTGGCCAGCCGATTTCACCGTTTACCCTTCAGTACTCCTCGAGGGTGGCTTTTATTTACGACCCATCACGTACCCTTCTCTCCACCAGACGTTTAATCACAACCAGTCATTAAAAAGCAGTGCTAGCATGGCGCTAGCGGGGTGTGCACAAGTGTGTCAGTGGGGTGGGCGGTCCTTCCAGCACACACTGCTGGTGAGTGAGCACCTCAGTGCTTCCCGAGTGTATTTGTCCATCTGTGACTGGCTCAGCAGGCACAGATTGCTGCTCCCCGTCGTTGATGCAGACACACAGATACTTGGTCTGGATGTTTACAGCGCCGCTCAGTGTCCATGAGTGACCGCACGACATGCATTCACAGGTGTGCTGGCTCAGATGGAGATCATTTCTGACGCTGGCGGTCCGGAGAGACGTCGTTCTCTTTGAAACAGAACCCATGTACACATGAACGAGGTGTTAATGTCATTCACCGGTGATTTGCCCCAATGTAAATGTCAAAAGAGCGTGACAACATTTATGACTATGTCTCTGACTGTTATTGTGTTAAGAACACACATTTTGAAATAGTCAAAGCCAATTAGGATTTGAACTCTTTTTGTTGCTACAAGAAGCAACTCGTGCCAGCTTCCAGCTCAAAATTTATAGGCAAAATGTTAATGTTATCCATAATAGGCAACAATGGCTGGAACATCTGCAGGAAATATGGTGTTTTTTAATGGTCATGCCTGCATGTCATGAAAGTGTGGCGATGCAGCCTCAGATGCCAGCCAGTGTTCCATCCAGGCGTGTGCGGCTGTCTGACTGCGTGATGCACGTTTCAGGGGAAACTACACAGAAGATGAGATCTGCCAGCTATCCAACCCCAGCAGAGTTGGACGCTTATGCTAAGAAAGTTGCCAACAGCCCTCTGACCATCCAGATCTTCCCCAACAGCGTCAAAGTACCTCAAAGGAAGCACATTCGCCGCACAGTCAACGGGCTCGACACATCCTCGTCCAGCCAGCGCCACAGTCCCTACCCGTCTCAGGTCAGCGCCAGCGGCGGCCTGCTGGCTGTCCTCCGCGCACCCGCCAAAGGTGTCATCAAAGAGTCGGACGGCAGCCGCGCCCGACAGCTACACAAGGCAGCCATGAACCCTCACAGCGGCTCCTACGCTGCTCAAAGCACTTTAAACCTTCCTCAGCCGGCTCCTCACCTCCAGGGCCCGTCTCAGCCGGTGGCCCAGGCTGCCCTGAAGCCGGCGATGCTCCACCCGACGGCGCTGCAGCAGCAGCAGCAGCAGCAGCAGCAGCAGCAGCAGCAGCAGCAGCAGCAGCAGCAGCAGCAAAGCAGCACATATCCTATGACTCTACAGCAGCCCCAGACTTTGCCAAACCCACCAGGTATACCGCAGAGGAGCGTGGCCCATTCACAAGCGCTGCAGCGGCAGCAGAGCTTGGTCCAGACTTCACAGCAGCAACGACTGGCTCACACGCAAGGCCTGCAGCGGCAGCAGTGTCTGCCTCACACTCCAGTGCTGCAACAGCAGCAGCCGCCGCCGCCGCCGCAGGGCCAGTCCTGCCCATTAGCGGCGCAGCAGCAGCAGCAGCAGCAGCAGCAGCAGCAGCAGCAGCAGCAGCACCTGTCTCACCTGCAGACATTAAAGCGTCAGACGGCTCCTCCACAAGCTTTGCTGACCCAGCAAGGAGTGACTCAGGATCTGTGCCACGTGTCTGACGGGACTCCGCTTCCGGGCCTGCAGCACACCCAGGGGCTCGGCGGCTCGCAGCCCCTCCCCCAGGCTTTGAGCACGGGACCTCCCACCATGACCAACAGCCTCCAGCAGCCCCCCGTGGGTGTGTACGGGCCCCGGAAGCTCCCCGATGCAGACGCCCCACCAAATGTAACTGTATCTACCTCCACCATCCCACTGTCCATGGCAGCCAGCCTGCACCAGAACCGGCCCAGCGATCTGAGCAGCATCGTGCACCAAATCAACCAGCTGTGTCAGGCGCGTGCCGGCATGGGCGCCACCTCGGTCTGCGAGGGCCAGATCGCGAATCCCAGCCCCATCAGCCGCAACCTGCTGATCAGCGCCAGCTCCAGGGTGTCGTCCCACCACCTGGCTCTGGGCTCGGTGCCCGGCTGCCTCATCGTTGGACTGCCGGACAAAGGTACTGCTCAGACCCCCAGTGCTGCTCTGCACCCACAGCCGAGCATGTCTGCCGCTAACAGCATGCCCGCCTTTCACATGGACCCAGAGAAGGTACAGCTGCAGCAGCTGCAGCAGCAGCAGCAGCAGCAGCTGCAGCACCATTTACAGCAACAGAAACAGCAGCAGCACCTGCAGCAGCAGCTGCAGCTGCAGCAGCAGCAGCGTTCTTGGGCCCAGCATCAGCTGGCCCACATGCAGCAGCCCTCGGAAGGGATCCATCCATGCAAAAATCCAAGGATGGAGCCTCCCGCTGAGTGTGCTTTCCCCTCTCGGAACCTGAACTACCCGCGCAAGCTGCCCAGCACTGCACAGTCCAAACCTCAAGCGTCGTCCCCCGTCAACTGCCCTGTGGGTTCAATGCCTTACAGCAACGGCCACTACATGCAGCCACCTTGGGGCAGCATCCCCGCCTCAGCAGGTAACAACGGGTCGGGCCCTCAGGACATGCCTGGGGCCTTCCGGGGAGGGCAGGCGGTCTCCTCCGCCGCCCGCATCCCAGGGGCCAAATACAGACCGGGGAAAGAGGGTCCGACCGGTCCGTCCAAGCTGTTGCCAACCATGGATTTCCTGGGAGGCGACTTTCACATGCCCGGCTTTCAGGAGCCAAACATGGACGCGTTGGAGAAGATGCACAGGTCAGCTGCAGGCCAAGCTCAGGACCCCAGTAACGGCGGCGGCGGCGGCGGCGGCATCCACGCTCATCACCCAGGCTACTGATAAAGCCCAGTCTTTCCTCAGACAGCTACTTTCAGCTTGTGTGTTTTTTTTCTCGAAGGTCTTGCAAGTGATCAATTGGGCGTTGATTGGTCAATTGGAGCTTTGATTTGCAGACCCAGCAGGCTGTGACGTTCTCCAAGTGTTCCTCAGGTCTTAAGCCATGTCGTACCTTTGTTGTAGACGAAAGGAGGGTTCGATTGTTCCTTGGCCGTTTTTCGTCACTGGCGTGGGATGTGCTGCTCTTTGTTTCTCGTGCACAGTGTAGTGAAGCGATTTCGTGCTGCTCGCAGGCTGGCGTGGAACAACTGGACCCCGCCCCCTCCCAGCATTCGAGGCCTTACGACTGCCCAGAGGCAGGACGGCAGACGGACGTCCCGGCGCCGTGTCCAAGTCTGCCGCTGTTTAATCCTCTGAACAGATCTGTGATGCGCGTGAATGAGAAGTTGACGTGTATTATGCAATTTCAAATGTCTGTTGTTGACGAGGTTTATTCCCAGGAAACCCCAGCCCCGCCCCTCGCCACCGTGGAGGAGAGCCGTCTCCTTAGGAACACAGCATGGCTTCTGAACCGCACCGCGATCGGTCCACGTGCCGTTAGTGTGCCCAGAAGGAGGCGACTGGTGAGCAGACGTTTAGGTTCACGGTGAGGCGGCGCCACTTTTAGCAAAAAAACATTGTTTATTTGTGAGATTAATGTCGTTACAGATGGTCCCAAGTAAGTAGTTGTTATTGTTATTATTATATTTCTGTAGATGGTCTTACTTGAACTATGTAGAAGTTACTTTTAGATGTTAATATTTTTTGGTGAAGGAGCCAAGAGCCCTCGCCGCTAGGCCCTCCCCTCCCAGTTTGTGTGACATGAAACCGGCTGGCAGTGGTTATCGGAATTGTGTATTTATGTAAAGAAAAATAAGGCAAATTGATCACTTGCAAGCGTGCAAGTATTTCAGATACTGCGAGCTGTGACGCCACTTTACTGCTGTAACTGTTTGCCGCTCGACTGTTCGTCTAAGAGGGCGCCGCGCCGCGCCGCGCCCGCCACCTATGTTTGAGATGGCGGCGGTGGACGTGAGTCTGGCACCGGGCTCACCGCGTCCCCTCGTCCTCCAGCCTTGTGGAATCAGCCTTAAGCGCCACCGTGGTCGTCCTCTGCTTCGTTTGCCAGGATCCAAACGGAAAGCGCGCCGCCCGTTTAGAGCGTTCCCGTGTGCGGGCGGCGAGGACGGGCGCCGTGGCCTTATATGGACGCGTGAGCCGCCGCCCCCCTCACGCCTGTCGGTTAACGCATCCAACTGTCTCACGAGGGTTTCACATTTTAAGCAGACGACAACAGTAGTGTTTAGAGGAATGAGTAGTCATGTAGACGAGGGCTGTAGCGGTTATTTCTCAAGTGTTTGTTTCAGTTGTTGTTCTAAATATCCTAATAGTTTTCTTAATTTATTCTTTCCTCGGACCACTGCATCCTGAAGCCATAGGTCGTTGTTTTTTGTTTTTTCCTCTCTCCCATATTGACACAAACTGACACTCGGAGGCAGAATCCAGAGGCTCGCGTCCACGCCGACCTTCCGCACGCCGTTTCCTCTCAAGAGTTCCGTGAATGGCGAAGATCTCCGGATCTTTGGTCTTCATACTTGACTGCAGTTGTTGTGTCGCCCCCCCACCCCCCACAACCCCCCAACCCCCCCGGCTCTCATTTTTGATGTGCCTGCCCCTTTGAAGCTGCTATTGAACTTAATCTTAACACGCCAGTATGGCGTTTTATGTGTGAATACTAATGACGTGTGGGCTCAGTATTTACGGGCGGTGAACTGCCTCAGAGGCGTCGACACGGCGACATCCAGAGATTATTCTTCTTATCCAATAACACACTTTAGCGCCCAGATGAATCCTGCTGCCTTCATGAGAACTTTCATTTCCAGTTATTGCTGAATCGGAGGCAGGCGTTGGTTTCTGTGAATGGTCAGTTTGAAGGCTGCAGGTTTGCGGTTCTGTTGAGCTGAAGCTGGGTTATGCTGAGAGGCGTCCCTAATATTAGGAACAGACGCTCTCAGTTAGCCACTGGAATCAGGGCTCAATGTAAGAAGTCCGTTCAGTAAGAAGGGACTCGGGAGGGTTTGTTAGATTTGTTCAGGTGAACCTGATAACCTGGAGCCTCCGGGTCCATTCTCGTGTCTCCCAAATTGACATGGAGTGAAAACACTACAGCGTCACTGTCGGGGCGTTTGCCGGCCGCCCAGTTGTGGCGCGACGCCACAGTCAGGTTCTCCCGTTTCATATGAAGTGCCTCCACTGGCTGAGTGTGAGGAAGTGAATGGCTGCGTGTGTGTGTGTGTGTGTGCGCGCCTGTGTGTGTGTGTGTGTGTGTGTCAAGCTTGGGTACTGGCGCACAGACTCGAGCTGGCGTGACGGCGGACCAAGCTTGTTAGCGTTAACTACTGATACTGTGCGACGGACCGCGGTCCTCCCGAGCGTGCCACGATTCCCAGACGCTGGTTTGCTGCTGACTCACTGACCAAAGTGACCAAGCATCCTCTTTGTAAGCCCCGCCCCTCCCCGCCCTGCCCCGCCCCTGCGGGACCGTGACCAGCTCAGGTCTCGAGCAGAGCTTGGTGTCGGGATCGAGAGAGCTGCTGCTGCCTCCCTCTGGACTGTTAAAAGGAAGCTGTGTGCAGTTGAAACAAATCTAGAGGGAGCTCGGCTCCTGTCTGCTTTTTTGTTTTTGTTTTTTGTCCCTCTCCAAAGCGACATTCAGACGTTTGTGACGTCTTCTCACCCTCAGAGCCAATCAGCATGCACTGTATGAGCAGACCTAAGCACATTGTAGCTCGTCATGTCAGCTGACCCTGATGGCAATATACCCACGGTTGCACAGGTATGCGCCCGCTCTCTCTAGATTTATTTTCACATCTTTGACGCGGCGGTGGAGAGGGGAGGGGCTTACGTTCTCGACTCTGTGAAAATGTGATATTCCAGTTTTGCCCGAACCTTCAGGAATCAAAATGTCTTGCACAAACATTCCCACCCTTAACCAAAATAAAGTTTGCAAACACAAACCTTTTACAAGTGACGGTGTGGTTTTATGAGGGCGCGTGAGGCGGCGGACGCACGGTCGCCATGGTACCGGCGCGCCACATGGGCTTCCTCCGGTGATGCACAAAGAGATGCCGCATTGGAAGCCTAAAAGGTCCTGAAGTATGTGCAGAGTGAAAGACGACCGAAGTACTGAAGGAGACAAAGTATCGACGCAGTCACTTTATTGGTCAGTCAGATCACACAACCATCAGCATGGAGGTTCCTCCGGGGAGGAAGTCACCTCCCAGCTTAAAACATGGTCTTACACCCCTCCTGGGGGGCCCTCGCAGCCCTGCCTCGGGGCGTGTTGCCTAAAAATGAATGTAGTCATATCTGGATTCTACCGGTGGGACATGTTTACGCTAGCTTTCAAGTTCCCTCGTTACTTAACCGTTATCTGTAGAATTGAGTTCATTTAAACTGGGTAAAACTTCCATTTTTATTTAAATTTTCCCATCATAGATTATTGTTCATGTGCTCCCAGTCTTACTCGTTTCTGCTCGTTCCTACTTTGACACGCACGCAGGACTTTTGCAGGGTCTCAGGGTCATCATGATTTGTTTGGGGGTTGAGTTGAGACCAACATGGGTGGGGAGCTTTACAGGGAGGCATCAGGAGGTTAAACTGGTCTCCAGTTAGAACGGAAGCAGCCTCAGGTGGAGGTGGGACGTGTTCCAGCCGAACTCTGAGGACCACATGACCCGGGCGACAGGAAGTCTTCACCATCATAACGTTCCTAAGATCTCAAACAAGTTAACAGACAAGACGTCGCATGACTGGTCTCACTAACGCGGCGAACACCAAGCGCGGAGTGTTGTAGTTTGTGGGTTCCTAAGGAATGCCGGAGTCATGTGGTTGGCGGCGGCCCTGGCGAATCCTCTCCCACAGCCGACTGGTGCCCCACAGACTCCCTGAGAGAAGACAACATGAAGTCATGGGTGGCATGTCTGCAGGTGAGTGATCGAGTGAGCGAGCGAGTCGTCCTACCACGGCTGCTGCTGCTGCTGCTGGGCTGAGGCTCCATCTCCTCGTCCTGAGGGTGCTCTTCCCAAAGTACGCGGAGGTCTGACCGCCACTGGCTCCAGTTCTTCTCTGTCACCCTGGAGTGGTGAGGGTGGAGGCTCATGTTTCAAGGTGCCAGTCATCACCTCATATATCACAACCAACAGCAGCACGTGACCAGATAGGAGCTTTCTAGGCATCTGTTTAACTGGTCGCCATGGCAGCTCATCAGACGCGCCGCTGAAGGATCACCACCTCCCCCTGGTGGCTGTCTGCGGCAGGACGATAAACCCGGCCGCCTCCATCACAGTTCTAGAATTTGTCTTCCAGGTAGTTTTAATCACACTGATGTTCAAGTGTTATTTCCCTGATAAGTTTGGTGTTCGTCACTAGATCCTTAATTAATAGTTCCATTCTCCATGAGTAATAAGCATAACTGTTGAAAACAGTGGAGACGTGGAACCATGATGGAGCTGAACCAGCAGACAGGAACCAGCCACTTTGCTTCCAAAAGTGTCCTAATGTCACAGAATCTTTCTGGATAAATTGCTCATCATTTTCTTAGGCAAGCGGTGCTGCTGCCGCCTCATTAAAGCAAACATGCACCAGGATCACGTGATAACCTGATAATTAGAAAGTAAAAGTTTTATGTTTGAATAAGCATTGTGATAAAGACGTTTGAGACGCGGTGAGGTTCTGCTGTTATTAATCTCAGGGGACGATGTAATAAGTGTCAAACACATGCCACTGTGCCGATGCACCGGAGCAGGAGAGAGCCCCGCCCTCTGGAGGTGGCCTGGTCTCTCATTGGTCATCTGGAGGGTCAGTGAAGGCGTCATGGATGCGAGTGTAAGCGAGGGCGTCTGAGGCGCCTGGACTCGTTAAACTAGCGCGTAACAAACCGCCGAGGCTCCGTTAGACCGACCACAGACGAGACTCACGACGTCGTCTCCATCCGGTTCAGGCTGGATTTTTTTTCAGGATTTTTTATTGTAACTATAAAACCTAGCAGGTGTTGTGTAATAAATGTTCCCCAATTTGAACAGTTTGTGTTCTGTGTTATGAGCTCTTATTTTGAAAAGCAGAACCAGGTGGTTCACTCGAGGCTTGTCCACTTGGCTTAATAACAGCAGACTGTCAGCATGTGTCAAACATCATGTCAAAGCTCATGTTTGAATGTGACAGACTTATTTTACAACGTCAAACTGAAAAGTCGTTAGTTCTAAAATTATAACATGATACTCTTCTATTTTTATGTTTATGGTGTGGCAGCAACACGCGTCATAATGTTCTAGTATTTCCACCAAACACATGGAACCAAAATGGTTTCAAACCATGAAGGACGTTAAGCCCTCATGGTTGCTCCTGAGGGAGGGGCCCAGCGTTGGCGTGGACTCATCAACATCAAATCGTCAGCCGCCGTTTACCTGAAAAACCGCCGGACTTCGCCCTTAACGATCCTGACGGACACCATCTTGGACCCTCTGGAGAAGAGTTTGCTCATCAGCGCCTTGGGCAGCATTCTCTCCATGTCCAGGATGGTGAAGGCCCTCTGCACGCACGCAGGACAGGCCAGCTTAGTGACGCCTCGGCCCTGAACCTTCATCCAGAAACTGATCACGTGGCGTCACCGTGTGTACAAGCTTAATCTTAACACTCGCACCACACGGCACTGATCTCGCGCTCTGGGTTGTGTCAGTTAAAAACCTTTACAATCACATCCCTGCTCACACTCTTCGCCTGTTCAACACAATCCCATCATGTTTTCTTGAAACGGCCAGTTTCAACCAATCAACCCTCACCCAACATGTTCTAGACCAGTGTTTCCCAATCCTGGTCCTCACAGCCCCCCACCTTACGTGTTCTACATGTTTCCCGGCTCATCTTCAGCTCTGTAGACGCCTGGAAACAACCAGTCGGAGCACCAGGACTGGAAAACACTTGTCCAGAGCGCACATGGGTAAAATACGGCCTAGAGGCTAGAGCCAGTGTCCAGGGTGGCTTTGAGTGTACTTTAGTTAACATGTTATCTCAAGGAAATTGAATCGAAGCAACTGGACTTGTTTTGGTCTTGGGAAGACGTTTCACCTCTCATCCGAGAGGCTTCATCAGTTCTGACCAAAACAAGTCCAGTTGCTTCGATTCAATTTCCTTGAGATAACCATGACCTGGGTGAGTGAGAACATTCACAGGCTTTAGTTAACATGGCACCAACCCTGGAGGAAGTTCTCGCCCCCCTCCAATCTAAACCTGGGTGGGGGTTTACACCATCATGTGTTGTCCAATGTTCCCTTTGGCCTTATGATGTCTGACCGTGAAACTTGTTGCCCTTCACCCTTGATTGGCCTTGGGAACTGAAACGGGCGTAACAGCCCCGCCCACCTGCAGGTTCCAGATGTTTTCACTCTCGTTGGTAATCCTCTCGACCGTGTTGCCCATCAGAGCGATGAGCATGTTGAGCAGCAGGATGTACGTGAGGACGATGTACAAGATGAGCAGGATGTAGAAGACCTCCTTGTACTGGACGTGGTCGGTGAACTCCAGGTTCCCCATTCCAATGGTGAACTTGAACAGCTCCAGCGTGGTGTAGCGGATGTCGTTGTAAGTTGGCTTCTTGCATGTAAATTTCTCGATAGAGTCCTCAAGTCCACGTGCCGCTGGCGTCGGCGAGTCTTCGATGAGAGCGACGATGGGTGGGGAACAAAGGGTGAACTCAGGTGAGTCAGCAACTTTGATTTAGAGGCCGCAAAAGACTTACCAGCCGAAAATCCAAACAGGAAGACGCCATAGAAGCACAGGAAATGTAGAATGTCTCCGAGGATCATCTGAAATAAGAAACCGCCTTTGAGTCAAGGAACCTGCCTGAGTCGCAGTAAAAGTAGGTAAAGGTAAAAGAATTTTTACCCTTTGCATCATGATGTTGTACATCCCCATGACTTTAGTGCCCCTGGAGTAGTAGAGAACGTTGATCCAAGCGAGAGCCAACGAGACCACGACGAATCCAACGTATTCCCGCCGCCCGCAGCAATACAGAAAAGCGGCGACCAGAAGAAGCACCGCTTGGAGGACGCTGTGGACACAGCGGAGCGATGAGTGAGCGGCAGCGTCCTGGACGCGGAAACATGGCACAGCGGCGCGCCGGTGCACTCACAACAGGATGTCGCCGAATCCGTCGCTGTACAGAGCCCTGAAGTTTGGCGGGTTGCTTCTGAAGGTGGCGATCTGAGGATGTGGACGTCAGACACGCTGATGCGTGGAAGAACTTCTCGTGTGGGACATTGTAGCAGAATTGAGTTCCTCACCGATTTGTAGAGGAAACAGGCCGCTCCGAGGACACTGATGGCCTCACCGATGCAACGCAGGTAGTCGAGTGGGACATTTTCAACAGGAAACGGCGGCTGAAGGTCCACAAAACGGCGGCCATTTGAATAAACTCTGCAAACATACTTTGTGTCGTTAAAGGCTGGAGTTGTGGCCTACCTGTCCCTCCTTTCTGCAGTAGGCAACCGTGGTGAAGATGATCAGGTACATCAGGTAAAGCAGGAAGTTTTTCAAGAATAGTTTGGAGGCGAATCTGTCCCACTTATCCTGGAGGAGGCTCTGAAGAGGCTCAATCTGAAGCATCTTTGGGCGATTCTGGAGCAAAGGTCAAAGTCTCATTAGAGTCATGTGGTTCCCTCGGTGAAGTTGGCAGATGGCCCCTGTGATGCTGTTTATGGGCCATGAACGCTTGTTTGTGGAGATCTGACAGCCTGTGACATCTATGTAAAGCAGAATCGCGACAGCTCCTCAAACCTGAACGTCTCCCACCTCCCCCTGGTGGCTGGCTGCAGTATAGATGAGACGCCCGGCCTCCTACACCTAAGTGGGACTTGGACCAAACTAAGGTGCCACACACGGTTTCCGTCATTTCAGGTACTTTTTATCACACTGAAATTTGTTCTTGTGTCCATTTTTCTGTTTAAATTTGGTTTAATTTAGTTATTTGATGCCATAAAGGAGGCGGGTGAAACTGATCACTGGTGATTGAGGTGGGCGGGGCCTCGTGACCGACATTCCCCAACTGCTACTGCACATTGGACCTGAATGACATCACAAGCTCAAAATGGCGGCGTCCAGGTCATTTTTGTCCTCATTTTTGAACAGTAGGATGAGGTGGAGATCTGACTCCCACGGTCTGCGTCTTTACTACCGACGTCGAGAGTCCAGACCAGGCTTCCGCGCTGCCGCAAACGTAGCTGACCGAAGCGCAACTACAATTTTCTAGAAGAAACTTAAATCAGAATCGTTACATCTCACCGGGATACCACTCCCGAACACGATGATCTCCAGCACGGAGTTGTCTTCATCTGTGTCAATGGAACTGGTGTCGTAAAGGGAGCACTGGACGGGCCCGTACACCCATTCTGTGAACTTCCTGGACATCGGCCTCATCACCTCGTCCATGAATTCCCGATTCACCAAGTGCCGGAAGACCTGGCCAATCAGAGAAGAGACGGTGATGACTATCCAGTGTCGCACATGGTATGTCTTCCTCATGACCGATGGGCAGAGGGGTAGACGGACCCCGATCTTGCCGAGCTTGGCTGCCAGCTTCACTGGCGTCAGCTTCTGATTGTTCTCAAGAGCTTCCAAGTTCACGTATCCTCCTCCCCCAAGTTGGCAGTGCTGCATGAGGATCTTGTCGTACATTTGTACGATCATGTTGGTGTTCTCCTCTGTGTTGTCGGCTATGGCCACCAAGGTGTGCAGGATGGTGTTTCCTTGGGAGTCCGTGTCGGCCGGGTCGGCGCTTCTGTACGGGTTCTCCATGAGAAAGGACACGATGTCGGGCTGGTTGGTGCAGGCCGCCAGTGTCAGCGGAAGCTCTCCTGTTTGTTTTTGAAACATCAAATGGTGAGTTCAGTGGTGGGACCACGGAAACAGTGGGATGAGAACGCAGCGATCTTTGTGGACCTACCAAAATAAAAACCCAGTCCCGCGGTTTGCTGGAAGAACTTCCCATTGGCTTTGGCTTGCACATCTGCTCCTTTCTGGACCAGCAGTTTCACGTGGTCGAAGCTCCTCCTCTCAATGGCGATGTGCAAGGCTGACTGACCTGCAGCGTGGTTAGAAAACGGACTGCTAATGTTCTCTGCACTGGGTTCTAAGTTTAGAATAAAAGCCCCCGTCAGTCAGTTCTGTCAATCAGCGTCTGGTGCATCTTTTGTTTATGGTCTGGTGGACACTTCTGAAGTGACCTCCACATCCTGAATACATGCAACCAAATTTTAAACAATCCATCGACAAATTACTCCAACAAGTACAAGAACTTTTACAACATCTACATGCAGTTTTTTTATTTGTGATGAATGTTGCATTCCACATTTTATACTGCCGCCCTTCACTCCACCGGCTTTGAGCTTTGCTGACCGCACACAGACCTGACTAGCGAGCCGCTTTAGCTCCTCCCACCTTTGAAGAATGGGTCTTTGTACGTCGTGTTGATCAGCTTCTCCAGGTCTCCCATTTTCTCGGCGATATCCAGGAAGACTTCAATCGTGTCATTTTTCCCATTTTTCAGGTTCAGCAGAGCTTTCAAAAGTACAGTTTTCCCAGTTTCTTTATCTGAAAGTAACACGTTGCTCTCAATTACTTCTTTTGACATGCAGTCATTGAACTTGTTTCCGATTCGACTCGCCCTCAGCGACGCCGCTGCAGAGTTTCTCGCCGAGGTCGGGCTCATGCCACTTTTGCGGCCTCTTGCCTGTGAACTCTGGGCTGGTGAGTCGCTGGTTGTTGGCCTGCAGGTGTTCCAGCAGGCCGCGTAGCTGTCCCGCGTCCGCCTGCGACGCCGCGTCAAAGATTCTCTCTCTGGTGAATCCGTGGCTGGGAAATGCGTCAGAATGGTCAGAAGGCCGTCTGAAACGCAGAAGGTCATCAAAGTTAGAAAGCTGCATTTCAGTGGAGTTACAGTAACTCACATCCCCAAGAAAACGGGGGCCGAGAACTGCCGGGGCTGTTGCACCTATAATCAGTAAATGTATGTAAAAGGTCCAGTGTAAGGCCTGAAACTGGGACCAGCAGCTCCTGGATCAGGCCTAAGCCTGAGCACACATCTAAGGTACGAACTCAGTGGTGTGATCCACCTCAGAGAGTAAAAGTGAGTGACTTTATGTCTTCAATGATGTACTCAGTCATAACTACATTATTACGTGTACAGAGTAGTCATTACTGTATTATAGTAGTATTAGTTGCATTTCATCACCTGTGTTATTCTCAGTATATGCAAATGAAATGATGTGTAATACAGATGAATAAGCCACATCACACAGTTCTAGTGGCACGACTCACAAATGCCGAGTCATCGAGTGTGTAGACCAGCGACCGCTCCTCGCTGGACTCATAAACGGCCACTTGAGGACTGTCGTCTGCTGAATGTAACTAAAACAGAGGAAACGAGTCCAGGTGGCGACAAAACAGCCGAGCAAGCCATGGTTTGAACCGGTAAAAGGCCAGAAGGTGGAGCCAGCGAGCTGCGTGAGTGCCGCTGGATGATGGTGGGCCAATCAGCTTCCTTTACTGATCATCCACAGAAAAGCACCGCAAAGACTCTTCCTGTTGCGCAAATACATGAACTTGGTGCATTTTAACTACACAAAACCCAAAACTGATAGGAAGCTAAGAAGCACGCTGCGCTCCATCACTGCGTCCTGGTTTAAATACTTAAACTGCAAAAGAAACCAAACTTTCTACATTATTATGCCCTTACACAGTACTCATCACTACATTATTATGCCCTTACACAGTACTCATCACTACATTATTATGTCCTTACACAGTACTCATCACTACATGGCCTTACACAGTACTCATCACTACATTATTATGCCCTTACACAGTACTCATCACTACATTATTATGTCCTTACACAGTACTCGTTGTCGTCTGCCTCTTATCCGGGTCCAGGTTGCGGGGGCAGCAGCTTCAGGAGGGAAGCCCAGACGCCCATCACCCCAGCCACTTGCGCAGGCTCCTCTGGGGGGACCCCCAGGCATTCCCAGGCCAGGCGAGAGATATAATTCCTCCACCTGGTCCTGGGTCGGCCACGAGGCCTCCTCTCTGTGAGACATGCCTGAACACCTCTAACAGGAGGCGTCCAGAAGGCATCCTAACGAGATGCCCGAGCCACCTCAGCTGGCTCCTCTCCACGTGGAGGAGCAGCAGCTCTACTTTGAGTGCCTCCCGGATGTCCGAGCTCCTCATCCTCATCTCTAAGACTGAGCCCGGCCACCCTGCCGAGGAAACTCATTTCGGCCGCTTTTATTCGCAATCTCGTTCTTTCGGTCATTACCCAAAGTTCATAACCACAGGTGAGGGTCGGAACGCAGATCAATCGGTAGATCGACCGGTAGATCGAGAGCTTCAGGGCAATCTACCCTTTTCCGACTGCGGACCATGGCCTCGGACTTGGAGGTGCTGATTCGCAGCCCAGCCGCTTCACACTCAGGCGTGAACCCCGTCCATAAAGGTTATGAACAGAACCGGTGACAAAGGGCAGCCCTGGCGGAGTCCAACTGTCACTGGGAACAAGTCCGACTTACAACCGCTACACGAACCAAGCTCGTGCTCCTTTGGTAGAGGGACTGA
>CAAKHG010021794.1:3180-17823 GCA_901007715.1 Dactylopterus volitans
TTTTCCCCCCCCCCCCCCCCCCCCCCATCTCCTCCCACCCTCCTTCTCATTAGAAATCATCCCCTCACACTTCAATTCACACGCTGACGTTCATGTAAACACAATGAGCTCATTGGATTGGGCCGCACACGCCTTCCGCTCCCCTGAATATGGTCTCTTTTTTTTGTCGATCTACAGGTGCTTATAGGGGGGTTCCGAAGGGACGCGAGAGGCTCGTGTGCAGCAACAGGGACGCAGCCTGTAGCGCAGCAGCAGCAGCAGCAGCAGCGTCCGTCCGCCTCCTCCGTCACGGTCTCATCCGTCACCAAAGCCGCCACAACCCGGTGTTAACGCCGCTCGAGGCTCTCAACTCACCCCCAGTCTGCCCTCGACCGTCCGCAAGAACTCTTCCATGTTGGCCTGCGTTTCCACGGTGCCACTGCAGATCTCTCCATAGACCAAGTTTCGGCAATCGGGCTGCTAAAAACGTGTTGTGTTTGTGTGCGTGCGCGTGCGCGCGCGCGAGCGAGCGTGTGTTTGTGTGAGTGTGTGTGTTTTTTTCCTCTTCCCCCTCCGCATCCGAGTCCCCCCGCTGCGCTCGCACTGCAGCACTCTCTGCTGCTGGTGTGCGCCGTCGGTCCTCCCCCTCTCTGCGGGGCGAACCCACCACACCGAGCAGTGGGTGTGACGGCAGGAACAAGAGAGCCGACGGAGGCGCGCTCGGCGATTCCGCCGCGCTCCCTGCGGTAAGGTCGCCCCTCCCTCCCCCCTCCTGCCTTCCCCCACTCTGGTCGCGCGCGCTCACACGCGCGCGCACGCGCGCACACACACCCTCTCCTGCACTAAAGCCTCATCGCGACGTCCGCCAATGGAGCGTCGTACGGTGAATGATAAGTGGCGGCGCTCCAGCACCATGGACAGCACCCTTTCATTGCCACGGGCGCCGGTGTTTCGGCCACTTTTCCCGCCGCCGCCGCTGCATGAAACCCCGCCTGGTGGGATGCGGGTCGGCCCCGACAGAACCAACAACAGACTCACGACGACACGCACTTTACCGCGTGTGCGTGTGTTAGTAGTGTGTGTGAGTGTGAAAGGGGGGCACTTTAATCTGAGGGATGACTGTGAAAGAACACTGACAAAACAGAACGCTCTCTCTCTCTCTCGAACACACACACGCACACACACTTAGAAACAACTTGGCCAGTCTCTAATCTTTAATATTAAGAAATGGGCCAGGCGTTCATCATCATCCGGCCAGAGTGCCACCAGATTTATCTCTTTTTATATAAGGCCCTTCCCTCTTCTCCCTTCTCTTCCTCTCCGTCCATCTTGTTTAAGGAGTTCCATATGTTCTTTCAAGACGGTCAAATTGTGAATAACAAATCTTTTGTCCGATCAGAAGTAATTGTGTCTGGGTGCCATTTGTATGATCAGAATCAGAACCAGCTTTGTTGACCAAGTTTGTGCACGAAAACGAGGAATTTGGCTTGTGCTGTACAAGAATTCAAAATTAAAGATCGAAAAAATATACTACAAAAGCAAATCTAATGTGTAGATATGTCTGTAATTATATGTAGCTTGCACAGATTATTTTAAGATATGTGACTAAAAAGGTAAAATGAAACCCAAATATGACACATAATTGACTAGTTTGTGTGTGTGCGTGTGTTTGTGTGTCATCGCCACTGTCTATAGCTCTCAGCTGGAGTCTTTTTACTGCAGTGGGCAGTACTGAGTATCTCTAAAACTCATTGTGGTTTTGCATCCATGTTGAAGGCAGTGATACTCGGCTCTTAATGGAAGCTCTGTTACTGCAGGTAGCCTAGAGGATCTGAAGTCTCAGACCAGACTCAAGATGGAAATAATCAATGTGACCTACAGGCATAATCTTGAAAATAAAACCAAAATTATTTTTTTAGTTGTTTTTTTTTTAATCTATTTAAACCCAATAGTAACAGTTCTTAGACGGCTGAACTAACCGTCATAGAACCATCAAGTAATTGCACAAATCAGCAACACTCACTGTGTCCACTTTCCTCAAACAGGACTTTGTGGTTCATTTCCCAGAATGAACTGCTGCACAAAAGCCCTGAACAGAAAGCTGATGATGGTAGACAGGAACAAGCTTGCCGGGACATTTTCCTGAAGGCATGAAGCAGTGCTTTTCCCTGAATGAACATTCGATGTTGCAAATATTAGCCCCACTAATGAACTTAGCACAAAAACTGCATGATGTTTGCTGTTAGTTAGTTTCAAGCTATTTAATGTCATTGTTGTGCTGAGAATATGTGACATTGCTGCTTCTACATGCATTGATCATTCATAACTTTATGACCGTATGCCTAATATTGTGTAGGTCACCCTTTTGGCACCAAAACAGCTCTGACCCATCAAGGCCTGGACCCCACTAGACCTCTGTGCTGTGGTATCTGGCACCAAGATGTTGGCAACAGATCGAGGCCTCCGTGGATCGGACTTGTTTGTCTCGCACATCCCACAGATGCTGGATTGGATTGAAATCTGGGGAATTTGGAGGCGAAATCAACACCTGCAACTGGTTGTTGTGTTCCTCAAACATCCCGAACCAGTGTTGCTTTGTGGCAGGGAGCATTATCCTGCTGAAAGAGGCCACTGCCACCAGGGAATGCCGTTTCCATGAAAGGGTGGACATGGTCTGCAACAGTGCTTAGCTAGGTGCTACATGTCAAAGTAACAGCCACATGAATGGCAGGACCCGGTCGCCCTGCAGAACATTGCCCAAAAGCATCATACCATGTCTGCCGTCTTGCCTTCTTCCCATAATGCACCCATGTGTTCCCCAGGTAAGCGGCGCACACACCACCGGCCAGCCACATGAAGTAAAAGAACACATGATTCATGAGACCCGGCCACATTCTTCCATTGCTCAGTAGTCGAGTTCTGATGTTCATGGCCAATTTTGGTGCTTTCAGCAGTGAACAGGGGTCAGCATGGGCACCCTGACCGGTCTGCAGTGACACAGCCACATACACAACAAACTGCCATGACTGTGTACCCTGACACTTTTCTATCAGAACCAGCACTGACCTTTTCAGCAATTTGAGCTACGGCATCTTGTCTATTGGATTGGACCACATGGGCCAGTTTTCAGTGAGTCTTCCTTGGAAAAACTTTGATAGGTCCTGACCACTGCACACCAGGACGAGCTGCACACAAGAGCTGCAGTTCTAGAGATGCTCTGACCCAGTCGTCATCCATGTCAAAGTCGCTCAAATCCTTAAGGTTGACCAGTTTTCTTGCTTCGAACGCATCAACTTTGAGGACCAAACGTTTGCTCGCTGCCCAATATATCCCACCCACTGTCGGATGCCACATAATCATTGTTAAATTCACCTCAGCTATCACTGGTCATAATGTTATGGCTGATCGCTGTACGTGGCCACTTATGGCCAACAATAAGGAAAATGCACAACTGAAATTGTCCTTGCAACAAATAGACCACACCGTTTGTCCCATGATCCAGCTAGCTCTCTTTTTAAGCCTCCGTGCTGGCGATAGCTGTGGATGAAGGCGTCATGCTGTTGGGTTGTCTGTCTGAAGTCCGTCTGTACGTGTGTTTATACATCCTACATCCCATTCTTGTGAAAACAATATCTTGGGAGTGTCTGGAAGCACGGTCTTAACATTTGGCCCAAATGTCAACTTAAGCTGAGGGATGAACTGATTAGATTTGGGTGGTTATAGGTCAGAGGTCTAACCCTAACCCTAACCCTAACCCTACCAGAATTGTACAGAATTGACATAGTTAAACATCAATCATGGCTAGAAACAACCGCTGCTCTACAAGAGTAATCACTGTGATGTTACTGGCTCGAAGGGGCACGTATGATTCAAGCTAAAGCCATTATGCTTCGATTGTGGGCAATTAGCTACCAAACCAAACCTTCCTGATGTATCATGTACAAGGAATGCTTGATTGAATGCTTAGCTGTTCCCATTGAAATAGCTGCTCTTTTTCGAGAGAAAAACATGCCACTGGAGTGAAAGGACTAACCTTATTTACTTTGATGGCTCCATCACCGTGGCAACCGTGCTTTGACGGACTGTATGATGTTTTGCAGTGTATGATGTCATCTGTTACTGCTGTATATCATCATCATGGCAGTTCAGTTCTCCAGCAACTAATTATGCTTCTCCGATTCCATTCACACGTATGTGACTTTAGGCGAACTAGAATGTTGCTTTCATACTTTTTAAATATCCACCTTTCTCAAGTTTGAGCGCTTCAGGCATTTACGCCCCATTTCTGATTTGAGAGTTTTAACTGTTTTGTTTTGGTTGTTTTTTAAATTGCTTCAGGATTTTTTAATATTGCTTCAGCAACTCAATTCAATATTTCAGCATTTACATATATCTTCGGCAGAAAATGCTATTTGTACTAGTCAGGTTTTGTTGACTTATGCTATTGGGAGAAAAAAAAAGCATTTCCAAACTAACTTTTTTGGTAATGAAGATACTGTATGTGCTGAAGGTCTGATGAGATGCCTGAGCAGAGCAGGTTGATTTAGCTTGCTATCTGGTTGACATCTGCTTGTAATAATCAGAATTTTATTCACATAGCACTTTTTGAGCCTAAGCACAAAGGGCCTTCCAGATTAAAAAAAACAAAAAACAGAATAAACATTTACAGTGAAAATTGGAGAAAAATTAGGAACATTAGAGCATATCAAGCAGTACTGAGCCCATAAAAAGAGGTATTAGTTTAGTATGTTGACAATACACAAATCCTGGAAATGGTTTTGAATATTTAAAATGAAAATATAATAAGGTTTAAAATTGTTACTAAGAGTGCATATTGAAATATAAACTTGATTCTACTAAAACAAGCACAGTAATGGCAATAACGCAGAACCATGAATAGTGACATGAAAAGAAATAAGATATTGTGGATTTAAAAGAAAAAAAAAAACATGACATGAAGGCCATTGTATGAAAAGACATTTTTGAGAGGCATTTTAAAGCTCCAGTGGAGTCAGCTGATGTGACACTGAGCAGGAGGCGGCTCCACAGACGAGGCGGCGTCACCGAAAACACACAGTCCCCCTTTATTTTCAGTCGGTGGCTGGAACAGCCGATAGATCCTGATCAGCTGATCTTAAGGGCCCAGGTGGGCTATAAGGGTTTAAAAATTCTCTAATTAGGAGGCATGGCAAGTATTTAATGAAATTTTGAAATGAATTCTAAACGATATGGGCAACCAGTTAAATGATGCTAAAATTGGAGAGGTGGGAGAGGACCCCCTCAATCTGGTTGATAATCTGGCTGCTACTGACTAACTTGTACTGAATTAGTTGCCATTGTGAGACTGACAACAGAGAGTTGCCTGTTGAAATGCCTCATGATATAACAGCATGAATAACTTTCTCTATGTTGCTAAGAATGAGCGTGTGTCTGATCTTTGATAAGTTTCTTAGCCGATAAAAACAGAAGTTGGTTATTATCTTTTGTGTGCTTCTCAAAAGACAGTTGACTGTCCAAAGTTAGGCCAGGGAGGACTTCTGTTTTATTGCAATTAAATTGTAAAAAGGTAGCTGCCATCCAGTCCTTAACATTACACAAGAGGGCAAAATGGTTAGAGTGTTGAGTTCATGTGGCTTAAATGTCAGGTATAACTGTGCATCATCAGCATAGCAGTGGAATCTGATGTGTTGCTGAATGATGTGCCCAAGGGGTAACATTTACATTCAGATTGACATAGGTCCCAGAATAGCTCCTTGGGGCACTCCACAGGTAAATGGGAGCAATTGAAAATCCTGGATTAGATGAGAGAGATGATTTTCTTCTTTTTTTTCTTTGCCACTATGGCCAGCCAAATACTTACAACATGCATAGACCAACCAGCCAACATTATGACCACTGCATGTTTACCATAGAATAGAATGCAACAGCCCTGCAATAGATTCTCCCATCAGAATGAGTTTTATGTTGATTTTTTTTATTGAATCTGTTTGAGAGAGGCTTTGACATATTTGAATGATTGTTACTGAGACTGCCATTTGTGATGAGGTACTAATATTTTGGTCATCCCACTCATATGCGTTAGGCTGACAAAACAATAAAAAAAGACAACAATAAATTCAAGATAACAATTGATTACATGGCTTTTGCGTCACAGTCTATAAAATGCCATGTGTTAATGTCATGACTGCTTGGTCTATGTAGAAATGTGTCAATAATGAAAAGTTTAATTATCTCTTTGATAACTGAAATGCGCCTTTTTATGGGTGATTATTTTGGTGATATAACATTACAGTCTATAATGACGGAACTAATTTCTGGAAGGTGATTTTGCAGATGGATTCTAGTTGTATAAGGACTGGTTCGAACATGTGCATACTCTATAAGTAGTGATGATTTATGGAAAGACACCCTGACAGTATGTGAGGTTAGCTGGTCTACATGTGATCTTGCGGTCGGAAAAGGGAAAACAAGTTCAACGGAAGAGGAAACATGTTGGGGTGTTTTGGGTACTTATTTCCAAAGTCACAGGCAGCGATACTGTAAGTGCTCTGGCAACTGCTGTCTTTTTAAAATCACACGCTGGATTTTTCAGGATGACTAAAAGCATCCAGAGCCAGAAAAATAAATCAAATGGGATCAAACATTTAGGTTTTATTTCGCTGGGGGTTTTTTTTGTCGCGGATTTAGGCGCAAGTTGGCTCACTGTTTCAGAGGGCTACTGCAGTAAAAATAAGCCATAAGTCAACCATCAACTTGCCAATTGTTGTACATGTACTATGCACAATATAAGGCCTATTCCTATTCAGTTTGAAATTCATGTGTTGGTTGCTCAGCTTAAAACTTAGAACTTCTCCAAGGCAATTCCATTCAAAGAAAACGGCACCAAAAGCAAGAATACAGTAGGAAACAATATCCGTTATCGTAAAACCTCTCTGACGCATTGCAGACGTGATTCATTGCATATAAACTAATCAGCCATAACATTATGACCACTACATGTTTACTGTAGTATAAAATGAAACAGCCCTGCAATGAATCCGCCCTTTTAGAAGGAGTTTTATTTCGTCATCCTAACGCATACGAGTGGGAGGACCAAAATATTAGGAACACCTCTCAGTATAACTCAGCACAGTTCAACAGCATCACAAATTACAGTCCCAATAACAGCCATTAAAATATGTCAACACCTCTCTCAAACGGATTCAACAAAATCAACACAAGACTCCTCCTGAATGGAGAAATTAGTTGCAGGGCTGTTGCATTATATTCTCTGGTAAAGAAGCAGTGGTCATAATGTTATGGCTGATCCGTGTGATCTGATTTTCATTGGCAAGCTGTCCACCAATAACCATTCCCGTTTACAATTTGCCATGACCACGCGTAACTCAAAACGACGATGCTATACACGCCACGGTATCTAAGGTGGTTTTTCATGTGTCTTCATGCACTATGGATTTCATTGTCGGCGGAGAGACGCGACTTTTAAACAGACAAAAGCGCCATTCAGGCTTCTCATTGGTCGCTCTGGAAGCGTGAGGTCAAAAAAAAAAAAAAAAAAATGTGGGCAGACAGCAAGACAGGCGGCTTAGCCAGACAGCGAAATAGCCTGTGTGTTTAATGACATACCCGGAATAAGCGAGATAACTTTTTTTGAAGGCGCCGGCTAGACACATTATAACTTCAATGGCCCTCTCGCTCTTTTATGGGGAAAAAGAAGGATCTGTCGTATTTCTCCTCCTAATAATTCCCCATTAGACGCCGCTTACAGTGTCTGCACTGCGGTCCTAAACTGGTTTAATTTTCCATTGAAAACAATGGGCCTCGCTAATTGATTTTAATGGCTCTCTCCGCGACGATGCGCCCCTTATGACTTGGAGAGAGGTCTTTAAGATTATTATTAGTATAATTGCCATTACGCCGACACTTTCCCTTTGCGAATGGGAGACAGAGAAAGAATATCTTCGCCCTTAAGCTGAACAAATAATTATTAGAGACAGGAAATAAACATACGACCGTCGCTGGCGCTCACACGCATACACAAACGCGCGCGCGCGCACACACACACACACACACACACACACACACACACACACACACACACACACACACACACACAAGCACACACACGCGCGCGCGCCCAACCTTAGAGCAGACCCCCTCCTGGCGACCCTTATTCCCTCCGCCGCCCTCTTCGTGCAGCCTGCCGCTTGTAATTTATGCAAAATTAATTGATACATCTTTTATAATTGATGTGCTGTAAACTTAATGAGTAATTTATGTAATTAGTCAATTAAGGATAATTCCAGCATATGTTCCGTATGCCCAGAAGGTGCGCTTTACAACTAGTTATTTGTCCAGGAGTTGTGTGCCGGCGAGGACGCGCCGTCGACTACCTAATTAATTTTGTTATGCAGATCAGCCACGGTGTCTATTTAACGGCCCCCTTTGTGAAAACAGATATAATATTGATCTTTCCCGAGCGTTTAAAGAGGATGCTTTTACCCGCCTTGGCCTCAGAGGGCCTTGGAGTTTCAAAACTAATTTTTCAGGAGCCGGGAAAACAACAAGGCTCAGCCAATGAAAACTAAATAAAGAAAAGGAAAGAAGAAGGAGGGGGGGGAAAAAAAGAAAAAAAAGAACAGCATCTTTATTTTTTGCAGCGCCGCATTCAAATGTTCACTCTTTGTCAGGCGAAATGGCACTAAAGCGGAGGATTTCGCGCAATTATGACAGTCTTTAAAATATGCTCCCCGTCGCCACAATTGACCTTTTGAGTGGGTTTGAAGGACTGAGACATAACGGAGCGATTCGACGGTTAATTAATTGACACAGTTTGAATATTCATACCTAATACAGCGAGCTCGCCCTTAATTACATTGTTGGACTTCTCTCCTAGGAGGCTAAATCACGGAAGGCTTAATTATTGTAATGTATTCGGGGGCCCACCGGGGCAGCCGAGGAAGACATGAGCCGTCAAGGACCCAGTCATGACACCTGGCTGGAGGAGGAACTGCACGGGAAGTGGAGCAGCTTTTGTTGTTCTGCGCCGAGCGCAATTCAGAGGAGGGAGTCAAGTTTGTTTACATCCTTGTAGGATTCACCGGAGAGTGTTTGAACAGACAGGCAGCCGCCGGACTCCCCCCCCTCAGCAATTAATCAACAACAGCGCCTCGTAGCGCGCGCGCGCGTGTGTGTGTGTGTGTGCGGCGCGCGCGAAGAGAGCAGAGGAGAATCTTTTGTGCGCAAAGGAAGACGTGATTTATTGTTTGCAAAGTTCGAAAGTGCCGTCGAGCAAAATTTAACAAAAACTGTATTTATATGTTATTTAGCGTCTAAAGTCTCAAGAAAGGCTGAGGTGAAGCTCCAGATCCCCCCACACCCACCCCACTTCCGTCCGTCATATATTCTCCGGGTGAAGTACTCGGAGTTGCGTTTTGATTTTATTTCCAACACGCATCGCCTGTTACTGCGAGCAATGCGGACATCGGCCGCTGCACTGCGGCCCTCCGGCGCTCCTGACAGAATCCAGATCCAAGCGGATTCAATGCTCGCGCGGGAGGTCAAAGGTCATGCCCAGTTAGAGGGGGGGGCGGTGCCTCGGTGTCGGAGTTTAGCGCTCAAACGCACCCAAAAGAATGGAACCTCTAAATTTGGTGTGAATTTTTCTTTTCATTTTTTTTTCCCTTTGCCAGTCTGGTTCTCCTCCGTCCCCGCGGAGATTATGCGGGACTTTGATTGGCAAACAGGAGATTAGAGGCGCACGCGCCACCCACCCCTCATTTTTATTCATATCTTTACCCCATCTCTCTCTCTCTCTCTTTCTCTCTCTCTCACACACACACACAAACACGCACTCACGCACGCACTCACACACACTCACACAGACACCCCCCCCCCCCCCCCCTCCCCCTCGACGTGTCCCCCAAGTGTCTGGATAATAGATAATAGGCAAGAGCCCGCGACCTGCGGGTGTCTTACAAAAACGGCGCTCGGCGAGTGAGAGCGTCGCACACGAAGGGAGAAAAGGGCGCGCTCACACACGCACGCACACACACACACACACAACTTCACCCGCTTTAGCCGCCGCGGACACGCACAACACCGCGAGGACCTCTCAACTTTTACGCACAGACTTTTGCGCAAGAGAACCGAGAGCTTCTTTTTTTTTTTTTCCCCAGCGACGCGGCAGGCAAAAGTCTCCAGAGGTGGGAAAGTTTCCGCGGGACTCGGGAAGCTCTCTCGAGGTTCTTCTCTGGCCTCAGTCTCACCTGGCTGTCTTGACTTGACGTGTGACGCGGGAAATCCGGCACGTGTAAGGGGACCGGAGGAGCCACCAATCAGATGGCTCGGAGTTTTGGAGCGCGTCTGGAGACCGGGATGAGGCGTGCGTGCGTGAGTTAGCTCCCCGAACGCGTCAAGTTTGTTATCGAAAGGCTGTTTTTCAACCTTCCAAACGCCGAGACAGCAGCAGAAGCAGCCAGCCAGTCAGCCAGCCAGCCAGCCAGCCAGTCAGTCAGTCATGCCCCGACCAGGGAAGAACTCTTACAGCGACCAGAAGCCCCCATACTCCTACATATCCCTGACGGCGATGGCTATCCAGAACTCGGCCGAGAAGATGCTGCCCCTGAGTGACATTTACAAGTTCATCATGGACCGGTTCCCTTACTACCGGGAGAACACCCAGCGGTGGCAGAACTCCCTGCGACACAACCTCTCCTTCAACGACTGCTTCATCAAGATCCCGCGGCGGCCCGACCAGCCGGGCAAGGGCAGCTTCTGGGCTCTGCACCCGGACTGCGGGGACATGTTCGAGAACGGCAGCTTCCTCAGGCGACGCAAGCGCTTCAAGGTGCTGCGCGCCGAGCACATGGCCTGCAAGAGCTCCCCGATGATGCACTACTTCCACCACCACCACCACCACCACCACCACCCGGGCGGCAAGCTGGGGACGCCGCCCAGCCACCACGACCACGCGGCCGGCGCGCCGCCCTCGTCGGCGGCGGCGGCGGCGAGCGCCATGGCGGGCCGGATCCCCGGCTTCCAGGGCTACGGGGGCGTCGCCTGCGCGCAGCCCGGCGGGTTCAAGCACCCCTTCGCCATCGAGAACATTATAGGTCGGGACTACAAGGGCGTGATGGCCAGCGGGCTGCCTCTCACCTCGGTCATGCATCACCTGGGTTACCCGGTGCCGCCGCAGCTCAGCAGCGTGGTCAACTCCATGTGGCCGCACGTCGGGATGCTGTCCGAGTCCATGGGCGGCGTGCCCCTGCCCACCTCCTCCGAGTACGCGCCGTTCGGCGTGTCGGCGAAGGGCCTGTACCACAACGCCGGCGGGCCCACGCTGCCCGCCGTCCCCGTGCCGATAAAGCCCACCCCATCCTTGGGTGCCGTGCCCGGCTTGACCGGGCTGCAGTCCGGCCCGGCGCAGCTGTGCGCGCCGGCCTCGGTGATGGAGAAGGGCGACCTGCTGGAGGGGAAAGGCAACCCCCTGCACCCGGCTCTGCTGCTGTCCTAAACCGGTAAATTGTGGCTCAATTCTAAGAATTCTAACGGGGGGGTGGAGGGGGAGCAATTTAGAATTAAGGAGGGTCGTCGCGAAACGCACAAGGCGAAGTCAGGAAAGAGCCGGCAAAAGTTTCGAAGCGCAGCTGCAGGCGGAGGAGCGAGAGGGAGGCGTGAGAAGCCGAGAGGGTTGTCGACGTCGCGCCGTGTCATGAATTTTTTCCGATTTTGAAATCATCATTTATTTGCACAGTTTATGAGGGCATTTAACCGCGTAGGCTCCCGTCAATGTGGCGCCGAGAAACACAATCAGACACACGCAGACGCGCTAAACCCCAAAGAAAGTTTGGATTTATTTTTATTTATTTTTTGGACCGTCTTTGCTATTTCCAAAAGCGAACTAACAGTTGTGTATATACAGTATATGCATATATATGTTGCCTCTTAATTTTTTTTGCTCTTGATTTGATCCTTTTTAATCGTTGTCGGGCCTGTCGGCTGAATACAATCAGGCCTTCATGTTTTCCTTTTGTTTTTAATTTAATTAGGCCTGTTGCACTTTTTTCCCCCCCACGTGTTACCCGTCGTAGCAGTGCATCGAATGTGCTTGTATTATATAACGCTATTTATCTGAAGATATTTATAAAGAACTTACAACCGAAACTTCTTGGGTGTCACAGTTATTTCACTGATTTATTCAAATACGTTTTTGGGGGTGTGTGTGAAAGAAACGGTGAATCCCATTCGGCTCGGTCTTTTCTTTTCTCAGGAAGTTTTAATTTTCAGAGTTGTGGGTTTTTTTTTTTTTTGCTGGCTGGTGTGTGTGATACAAAAAAAATATTTAAAAGCAAGACAAAGAGCTGGTTAATAGTTTGTTTGTTTGTTTTTAAATTAAGTGCATTTAATTGAAGTTTTTTTTTTTCCCTAGACACAAAAATCCCCCAGTTATGATCCCCATCTGAGAGTTTGGCTGCAAATAGGTGGCATATTACTTGCATGACTGAATCAGTTTTTCTCTACTTATTTTAGAGTTTTATACTGACATGCAGAACAAAGCAAACACAAGAACCAGATGTGGAGGTGGAGGTCACAGAAACACGATGACATGCTCTTATTATTATTATTTTTTTAAATTAAGTGTGAGTCTAAAAATATGAGAAGGTGGTGTTAAAATCCCCCCCCACCCCCACCCCCTCTACTTCATCATTTCAACATGGCATACATAAAGGGGGTGAACAGAAAATGTCATCTTAGCCAAACTTTTCATCATCAAAAAAAAAAAAAAAAGAAGTCTTGGTCTCTCAGCCACACAATCGATCACCGCGTGACGTGTGTGTTTTGTGTGTGTGTGTGTGCAGCAGTGGCGCGGATGATCTTCATAAGATGGATATGAGCGTGGGCAGCGGTCCGGGGCCGCGGCGGCCCACAACTTCAAAAGCAGGCGGGGGTGATGGGGGATCAAGTTTTTTTTTTTGTTTTTTTTTTTTTGCTCTTTTGTTTGCTGGGTCTGAGTGCAGCTTTTGAAGCTTCCCCTCTCCGGCTGGCACAAAGCGCCACGTTCAGCCAGGCTGAAAGTGACTTATATTCAGCCTCCCGTCCGCTGTTTAGCATCCCAAAGGCTCCTGCGGCCGACGCCATTGTCACACCAGCCTCTGAACAAATAATTGAGATGCGCCGGTGGAGGGGGAGGCGTGGGAGTGTAAAATTAAAACCTATCTGGGCGTCAGCGCTAACGAGCATAAAAGCCTCCCTCCTTCGTCCTCTCTCCTCGCCCTCATAATTTCCGGATCGACGTGGAGCACTCTGGCTGGCACCCTCTCGTCGCCGTTCCTCATAGGTTGCCCCCCTTTTCTTTTCTTTTTTTGTCTCCCCTTTTGCGCACATATACTGTGCACAAATTTCCACTCACATTTTCTCTGCGGGGAGCCAGTAATTCCTAGTTAAAGGGAACAACAATTTCTACGGCGCGACGAAAGTGCCTGTGTGAGACGGCGTGTGCTTGTAGGTGTGTGTGTGTGTGTGTGTTGCTTTAATTCCCTGATCAGCAGGCCTCGGTGTCTTTAATAGCCCTCATTGCATTAGGGTATAATTAAATGCCACTAATTAAGACACAATAAGAGGAGTAATAATGCAGCCATTATTACCCTCCGTGATCCTGGGTCTTAACAACGCTGGAGTCGGATGCCTGTGGAATCATAATGTGAGGTCTCCCGGATTACATGTAATATGCAACATGTGTAGTTTATTTCAGGCGCACAGGATGTCGGACGCGTCGAAACGCGACGCACGTGAACTTCCACTTAAGATTAACTTGCATTGCAGGCCTGCCGGGGCGGGGGAGGGCGCTCAGACCCTCAGACCGCGTCACAGACCCGCCACTTCTCGCGTGATCTTCAAGTTGTTTTTTTTATTGTGCCAAAATTTTGCTAAAAAATACGGCCTGTGAATTTATGGCAGTTTAAGCTTGTTAATCAAGTTTGTGGCCAGGCACATTATATATATATATATATATATATATATATATATATATATATATATATATATATATATATATTTCTTTTTTCTTTCCTCACATTTTTGGCAAAAGAAGCCAGTTCACTACGTCCAGATCAGCGAGCGAGGTGCACTGAAATCATTCACAGATGTGGATTTGGGTCAGATGCCCCCGTCATGCGGCGGACTTGTTCAGCGTCATGCTGGTAATTACAGTAACCGTAAATGGATAAAACTGAGGTGGTGCAGAGGTGTTCCAGAGTCGTCTCACTTCGGGAGCAGAAGCCACATGGCGCTCAGCGCTGGATGATGACCACGCTGAAATTTTTTAACAAGGCCCTGTTCGCGGTGTAGAGTCTTTTGGGAATCATGTTCGGAATCTATTGTTTTCTGTCCGTTGTTTTGCGTTTCACTCGTCCCTGAACGCATAAAAGCAGCAAGAGAAGCCAATGACACAACGTTAACACAGCGGCTGATGTTGGAAGCGTGTTTCCATACGTCTGCGTCATAAGAAACTTTGTGTAAAACCCCACTTGTCTTTTTGACCATCCAATTGTAAAATAACCCATAAACAGCAGGATGACATGGAAAAACTCTTTAAAATCTGTAAATATCTCTCTCTATATATATACATATATATTAGTTGTGGTGCGTTTGTATGCTTGGGGC
>CAAKHG010021797.1:0-12500 GCA_901007715.1 Dactylopterus volitans
ACCCGAGTCCTATCCAATTACAATGAGTACAGTATAGCAATGTAGACACACGCACACACACACACACGCACACACACACGCGCACACACACACTTGCAGACAAACAAGTCCTCATCCCAGTGGAGCAGTAGAGGATCAGAGAGCAGAGACAAGAGGATATCCATTAGGAAGTATCTGTAATTGGGTTGCAGTGGGGGTCAAAGACTCATGCAGAGCGGCCGAAAACACGGGCTTTAAGACAAAATAGGAGCGTGCGAGGTGCAGAGTTTAAGATATACAGGATGACCAGACAAAAGGTAACGGATAGTGCCGCTCTCAGCTTTGAAATATCGTTTAGTTTCATTGGGATGTTAATCTTCCGGGATCGCTCGCCCGTAAATCTTTCCAGGTTATTATATAGGCTGGATGTTCCCCAGATGTTGCCTTCTAGATTTTATGCTTACAAAAAAAAAAAAAAAAAAAAAGGGTTGGGGTCTCCTGGGAGACGAGGAGAGACGCGAGGAGAGCGACTGCAGCGAAACTGACTCATCTTGACTCGTCGTCTTATCCAACTCAGCTGTCGGCAAAAGTCTGGTTTTTATACTTCCTGGACCTCGGCTGCTGCCGCGCTGGTCCCTCACATTCCTCCAATTATTTCAGGGTGGAGGCAGGGAAGGGGAGATGGCCGCTTTTCGTGACAGAAGGACACGCAGCGGTTTTTTTTTCTCCACTCGGCTCAGTCGCGAGAGCCCGAGCGGAATCTCCGCCTCACGGTTGCGCGCCTCCGCCGCCGACGACCGGGGAGGAGTTTTCGCGGAGCACTGTTACACCGCCTTGAGGCTGACCTCTGACCTCTTGGATATATATAAAAAAAAAAAAAAAAAAAAAAACGGCATTACTTGATCAATTCGTCCCAGTTATGGCCAAAAACACGTTTGATGAGGTCGCAGCGACGAAGACCTTCAACCTCCACGTTCTAATCAGTCCATCGCTTGTGTGCCATGCCCGTATCATATCGTGCCGCACCAGCGTGCCACAGATCAGCGCTTTGCAAACTCTAAAATATTTTTTTAGCCAAATGTCCCATAACCCGCGCAATGCATTTTGGGTTAGCGGAAAGAACGAAAAAAACAACCCCTAAAACACAGCGCTGTGCCATCACAAAAAAAGGATTTCAAGCATTTTAAATGTTAATAGTCTGTGACTGTTTTTGGCAAATGTTTTTCATCACTGAAATGTCAGCTCATTTCGAACTTCATCAGTATGCAAAACTGATGCAAAATCTCTCTCTTCAACTACTCCTTTTTTAAAGAGTGCTGACTTTGAACAAGGAACATAAAATTCAGCTTATGAACGTCCGTTTATATTTCAGCGCAATGCAGTTTTTGGTACATTTCTCGAATCATCCTCGGCATTTGCAAAGACGTAAGTGCATTTCTCAAAACACCTCGTACAAATTGCAAAACACCAGCAATTGCCGGCAAAAGCCAGTCTCTCGCTCAAAATCCTTAGTTCGTCTCTCGAAATTGAATATCTGTGTGAATGAACATGTCAGTGGCATCAGAATGACAGGTCCTTGTGCCATTGTGTAAGGATAAGAGTCAAATTGCTCCGTCATGTTGTCCATATAATCTGGAGGGATGTTCTGATGCAAACCATGGCTAAAGTTTTGATGGTAGTTATTGTAAATTGTAAGCTGCACCTTCCCTGTATGTGGGAGACCGATCGCAAGAGACCGGAGAAGAATCACATTTACGCTTTTACTGCTTGCACCGTAATTTGTTGACAGACCACGTCCTTGCGATGCGGAGGGGAAAAGACAGCACTGCATAGCATCAAGAGAAAAACAATAAACAAAAGTGGAAATGTATGAAATCTGCTTACTGTATATTGTAAAATGCAAGTGGAATACTGTAATATTGTGTGAAGCATTAGAGAAAGTACACAGTCTTATAGTACGGTGCTTATTGTTAGATTACGCACCTGTTCTGTTGACAGCAAGTCTGACTGACTGAGGACACAGTTGTTCTCCCAACATCTGGCAGCGCCCTTCAACCAGCCTCGGCCACCGTGAGCCCACGATTGAGAACGTGTTCTACAGGCGTGGCTCGCATCTCCTCAGGAACGCGCGTACGTCCTCGGGCTCTTCTGCCTCTTCCTCTGCTTTGCCTCCCGACTCCTTCGGCGGCGCGGCCTCGCTCCTCTTCCTCTTCTCATTCGCACGGATGTACCGGAGCATCTGCGGCGCGTTTCGAAGAAATGAGGAACCGCTTTTTTTTTGATGTGCGCAAGTGACACAAAGACGTGAAGGTTGAACAAGTAGTTTTCTATGCTGATCCGAGAAATGCACCAAAGCGACTGAGGAAAAACTGTAAGGTATTTATTTATCATTTTTAAGGTGTTTTGCATGGATGTTATATTTATTTATTTATTTTTTAGAATCTCAGGCCCCCCCTGGAGTACTTCTGCGTACCCCCAACAGCTGCACAAACTGTATAAAAGAGCTGGATGGGTCTGAAAAGTAACGCCGGTGTAAAAGTGCCTTAAAAATGTCTTTTTTTTCCCCCAATGGCCAGCAGGGGGCGACACTCGTGATCGCTAAAAGAAATCCAGTGTTTTTCAGATGCGAGAGTCAGAGCCTTCTTCTCACTTGATTTATTGCCTCAGTTAAAAAATTTTCATGATGCGTGTAATCACTAGTTCCAAGTCTCAGTACAATACGGCGTTAATTTAGTACATTAAGGTCCCATTTAGAGGGAAGTAGATGATGAAGCAGCGTTTGAAATCGGGCGTGACTCAACCTGACTCTGCAGGTTGAGTCCGGGCAGAGGTGCTTCTCTCCGGCTTCACCCTCTCATCCAAACATGGCCGCCCCTGGTTGCACAAAACCAGCGTGGTCCGAGGCCAAAAAGTTGAACTTGAGGCTTCGAGCCACAAACCAAGGAATGACGTCACTCTGGCGTTGTCCAGCTCTTTCATGCAGCATATAATCCCGGCGGACGCCTGTGCCAGACGGATTGAAAAAACTCCCTCCAGTCGTTCCCGAGCTAACGCGTTCACAAGAGCAGGGTTGACGCGAGGCCACGGTGACCTTTACCTTAAATCACCAAAAAAATCTGCTCGCCTCATCCTCGGAGAGGCGTAAACTGTTTGCAAACTTTTTTTTTTTTTTGTGGTTTCAGCCGTCCTTTGTTCAAACCGTTATTTTTTTTTTATCTATTCGCAGCCTACTGGGGAATCCTGCAGGGCTTCAATTGTGAGGTATTGTTACAAGCCATTGCTGCATCACAATCCCCGTCATATTGTTGCCAAGTTATAATTTGTTGCGTTCAGGGGAGCACAAGTTGCACTTTCTACTCATTTCAAGTTTTCCCTTTTTTTTTTTTTTTTGGTATCTCTGCATCTTTTCTCTTTGTCTCTTGTCTCTGTCCGTTTAGCCGTGGCGGTCATTATTCTCGCTTCCGTCTTTCTCTTTTTTATTGCTCCCCTGTCTTCTCTCCATTTATCCGTCCTCCCTGCTGTTTGACAGGGTGTGTATGTTGTTTTTATCAGGGTGACACCGTGTCTCTTCCCAGGGCACGGCCCCGGCAACAGCCAGCTCAGCCTGATGGCTCCCCAGGGTGCTGGCCCTTCACGAGCCCCCGTTGCTCTCTCTGCAAATTACAACCTATCCCTCACTCACGCATGCGGCCATCGGCATACGCACTCGCGCACACACTCACACGCGCATGCGGCGCTTGCAGCTGTAAGCAGCGTCGATATGCACGCACGCACACACGCGCGCGCGCGCGCGGTTCTCATCCAGGGCCCTGTTTCGCGCAGGGGCGTGCGGGGCGTCCTACGTGAACCCGCTCGCTCACACGCGCAGCGCCTGTTTATTCAGGTATATCCTTCCTGACTCTGCCAGTCAACCTGTGGCAGTCACGTGGCTTACCGGTCGCTCCGCGCGAGAGAGACAGAAAGTGAAGCCGCGCGGTCCGCAGCCGCGGTCGCCGCGAGGCTCTTTATGAGCTTCCTCGGAGAAGTGCCGTGACTTTCAAGTCCGCGGAAAGGAAAGCGGCGCACGCCGCCGAGTCAGTGTGAAAGAGAAAGAGGCGGATTGACAGGAGGAGATTGTTTGTCCTTAGAAGACAAAGAGAGTGACAGAGAGGTCGCGAGGCCGCGGACTCTGTGATAGCACTGCTCTAATTAAGAGGTTACATAAGCACATGAGCGTGGAGGATGCAGGGTGTCGACTGCGCACACACATACGCACGCACGCATGCACGCACGCACGCACGCGCTTGGCAAGGATCTCCACGACAGACAAACACAGACACATTGCGGTGAGGGCGGAGTCAGCCCTCCGCTTGGCTTTAGCCAGGACGCTCCCATAACTTTTCAAAAAAATCAGAATGCTTCACTTGGATCCAAACAAAGCAGACACCCCCCTAATCAGCCAGATTATTAGCTGTGAGACATGTCGGCCTAACTCGTGTGTGTGTGTGTGTGTGCGTGTGTGTGCGTGTGTGCGCGTGCAATGATGGATGGCCTGTCTGCGCTGTGTACTCTCAATTAGCCAAGTTTCGAATCCTCGTAAAGAGACGCACAGGCTACAAAAGCGGACCGGACAGCGAGCCTGCGGTTTATCCGTCTGACTATTTTATGCCTGCCCTTCGACCCTTGGCACCTCAAACCAGCGTTCATTAAACACACACGTCATATATCTTCCTGACGTCATATCCAAACATTTGTAGCTCTCTGCGGCGGTTCTCGCCGCGAGTGACCGCCGGAACCTGACCCCCGAACCACGCCTGAAAATCTGCCGCTTTCTATATAAAGCTGAAGCTTAATCGATTATCATTTCATTTTGCCGTCACGATGACAGGCACCACAACATGTCCGTACTCATCTCCTGTTTTCTTTTTGTTTTTGTTTTTTTTCTCGTGGCCCCCAAAAATGGCGATGCTGCGTCAAAGCGGCGCAAAAACATTGGTGTCGTCACTCTCTTGTGACCAAAGACCTCCTGGCACAAACCTCCGATGCTGCCAAAAATTCAGGATAACCACCTCCCAATGGGAGTGCCGCTGAATTCTTGTTGCTCCTTGGCTTTTTCATGCCTGTGCCGGACGTGTCTGTGTGTAGTGAGCGTATTGCATTAAAAAAGGCTTAAAAATCATAAAAAATCATGGGACCAAAGCACAGTCCACGATCGGACCATGGTTTAGTTCACTACTAGCACTGCTTAAACATGCTGTTAAATAGATAAGCTGCGATAAGATAAATGTTTTAAATTGGATGCCCCCTCTTTAAAATTTTATCATTCATTCATTCTGTGTCATAAGCTGAGGTTACATTCATCTTTCGCCGGACTACTCTATTCTCAGATCCCTCAGAGGTTAACGCTGGGGAATAAATCCTGCAGTTAAGCTTCATGGGCTTCTTGCTTCTTTGTTTACACATGCAGGCGGGTTAAAATTCCTCAGAATCACATGTGAGAGTCCCAACAGGGGTTAACGCTGTTGTGAAACCTTGGTGATAACAAAAAGAGTTCCACATAAAAACCGTGCATTGTTTGGACTGGTGTGGTTTTGCAGCAATGTGTTGCGATGGAGACGTTTAGCAATACAAAGTTGAGCTAGCCAAGCGGTTGCTAGTAGCCAAGCTAATGCGCGGTACAATTGGAAATCTACTGAATGCTACAGAGGGTTTCTGCCCTGATTTGCTCAACTGCTTCAAAGTGTTTGACTTCAAAAGGGGTGCGCGATCGGGTCGGAAGGGGTTGTCATGGTGAACATGTGTGCCATTTACGAGCAAACACGCAACGGCGACACTAAAGGACGATCCGCACTGTTTGTGCGAAAGCTTTTCCGTTTTAACACTTGCACATGTGCTAATTGCGACCACGCTGAGCCCGATTCAGCCTGTTTTTTGGGTTATTTGTTTTTTTTTTCTCCATTTTTTATCTTGTGAGTCAGGACCACAAATCTGGCGTTCAGACTGAATGCCAAACGATTTCAGGGTTGCGGTTCCACGGATTTCGGGATCCCGGCGAACCTCAAGTGAACACAGGTGACTCAAGAATTAAAAACGTTGGCGAGGGGCTTGTCGGCGGCGGTTTGTTGGCGCCGTGTTCCATCGCTGTGTTCCATCCACTCTGCGCAACACGACGCGATTCCAGGTCAAAGATAACACGCGGGCACGCTCGTGCAACGGCCGGAGGAGGTGGATGGGACTGAGGGTCGGAGCCGTTGTCCTCCGGCGTCCTCCGCCCTCCCTCCCTCGCTCCGGCCGCCTCTCTGTGTTTCTGTTTATTCCATTACGCTCCAAACGTTCCCATTGGACGGGATTCTTTCTCAAATGTGGCGCATATGTGCTGGAAGCGGCCACGTTGCTTGTGCAAAAAAAAAAAAAAAAAAAAGGTCAACCGTGGTTGCCTTCCTCCGCCCGTCCCCCTTCGGCCAAGTGCTTCTCCTCCCGTCAGCCGCCGCTCGCGCGCCTCGGTAATGCAACCTGACAGGGACCTGAGCGAATCTCACAACCGCTAATGTTCCTCCGCTCAGCTACGGGTCCGAGCGAGGTGTGTGTGTGTGTAGTCTTAGGAATAACTATAACAAGGAGGCGGAATGTTGTTTGGTGTGTGTGTGTGTGTTTGTGTGTGTGCGTGTGTGTATGAGGCCAGGCGAGTGCAGGGTGGGTGGACGGGGAGGCGGGGGGGGGGGGGGGTATAAAGGAGTGGGCTGAAGGAGTAAAATGATACCGCTGTAATCTACTCCTCCTTTCAACTCCCTCCTCCATTTTCTATTGACAGCTGCCGCTCTTTTTCCCCCCTCCATGCTTTTATGCATCTCCCGCTCGCCACACAAGCGCGGTGTCCATTTCTCCCCCTTTTACTTGCGCCGCGAAAGCGCCGCGTTTCCAGAAATATCCGCTTTATGAATGCTTCGAGGAAGCGATACACCTCACCGGCTGATTCCGAGACCGGGAACTTTTCTTCCGAAGTGGAGGCGTGAGATTTGTGCAAGAACACCGCTTTGCAATTTAAAAAAAAAAAAAAAAAGGGTGTCTATGTTTTCTTTTAAGCCTCGCCAATCGCCCAAATAATGTGACAAAGTCAAAATATATTTTTGACATAAATGTGTTCTTAGCAAGCTTGCAGAGGCAGATCTATCTATCTATCTATCTATCTATCTATCTATCCATCTATCCGTCTATCTATCTATCTATCTATCTATCTATCTATCTATCTATCTATCTATCTATCTATCTATCTATCTATCTATCTATCTATCTATCTATCTATCCTCTGTTTGATGGTCATTGACCCCTCACTGGTCACCTCCAGGACCCCGTCTTAGTTTTTCCCAGCTTAACCGCCGATGCCGTGATGGTGATCCGGAGCGTTCGCGATGGCCCTGCTTTAAATGCCGCACGTGTTTATCCCTGCAACAAGAGGCGTTTGCGTATATCATCATCCCGTCCCCTCTTTCACATGCGTGTGTGCTTTTACTGCAAAATGCTCGTCTTGCTCGCGGATCCAACTTGAAAATGAGGAAGAGAGGAGGACAGTTTTTCTCTTCTGGCTCGTCCTTTGTCCAGATCCGCTTTCAGCTCCATCCCTCCCTCTCTCTCCTGCCCACTCGCACTCCTACGCGCCGCTTATCTACCTCTCACCTACATCCTCCTCGCTTCTTTTGCCTCTCTTTGTAACTATCTCTCAGTTAACGCGCACACAAATGTGCGCGCACCTCTCAAAACCCCCTCTTATCAGCCAATCATTAATGTTTCTATGCCAACATCCAGAGCAGCAGTGCTCTCTTAATCTCTTATAACTTAAAAAAAGAAAGGAAACAAAAAAAAAGGAAAAGAAAATTAGGAAGTGGATGAATTTTCAGCGCTACGTTATGATCTGGGTATGGGTATTAATTATTGATTCCAGAAACGCAGGTGGCGGTATCACTTCAGCATTTTTATTCTAAATAAATAAAAATGAAGAAAGAAAAGGGGAAAGGGGCAATATTAGATGAGAAACGAGAAAAAAAATAACGTGTCTCTCATACACAGCAACCAGTCAGTGTGAAATCTCCTGAATTCGGCCTTTATATGCACCAATCAGCACATGTCATTTGAAAATGAACGCCCATGTACATGCAGCATTCATAAGAGAGCTGCACAAAGCCAGCATGACATCATGCGCTGGTTTGTGGGCTCCCATTTTGAAGCTTTGGGTTGGGCTTTTTTGCAACTTGACATAACCGCACTTGGATGTGAGGTCGGAGCCGGAGACGGGAACTCCGGTCCTGGTTCCACCCGGTGGAGACTTAGCCATCCCAAGGTAGCCTCATTGTCTATTCTTCTCTAGACGGGCGCCGTAATTTACGACATGCACATCATGCTGTATTGAAGGAGACTCGACCACGGCAAGATCTTTATTGAGATAAGAAATTTAGTGAGAAGTCGGTAGTCATTTTCTCAAAGATTAACAAAAAACAATGAAAAAAAATCACAGCTCTTTTCACAACCGCAGGTGTCGGCCTCTGCTGGCCTTTTGACAGAATGCGGATTTCCACATTGACTTTAGTTCCCAGACTAAAAAAGGTCCCGTTCTTTCACATAGCATCAAGCATGACACACGGCCATGTATCCAACACGTCAGAGGATATTACTTTGAGATATATTTATTTTCATGAGAACCCTTACCATAATTACTACTTGTATTACCCTAAAGTTAACCTAGATCCAAGCCTTCACCCGAAAATTTCATGTTTCATGACAGAGGAATTTGCTTTTTGTGCCCAAAAAGGAAGTGAGTCCTCAAAACGATTATAACAGGGTTATGTCCCTACAACCTGAGTAACGTCGGGCACACACACACACACACACACACACACACACACACACACACACACACACACACGGACAAACGCACACACACAGAAGGCAGTGGAGTGGCTCCCATTTACACACGACTGTAAATTACCCAACACTTTGCAATCAATTATTCATAATCCATAATTAATTATGAAACAATCAGTAATCCAACACCAGTCCACTCGGCTTGTGGTTGCCTAGTAACCATGACCCATATTAAATGCCACCATTGTTGCCCGTAACCAGAGCGCCATTTTTTCCCCCCCATAGGACTTCAGGCCTGGAGGAGGTACGGAGTTATGATAGTGGAGAGTAAATAACACATGTGTACGCATGCCGAGCAGATGCACGGATGCGCCGGCGTGCACGTGTGGCCTTATCATACCGGTGGCTTTGAAGGTTGATCACACGGGGTAAACAAGCGAGGCTGGTTAATAATGCAGTGTTTTGGCTCGTGCCCGGAATGAGTTGCGGCTTGCTAGAGCCCACTAATGGGACACGCCATGGGGAGCATGAGCAAAGAAACACGGCGCTCATAGCCAGACAATGATGCTATAACACGTCTACGGGGACACATAACCGCACCGCGCACTACTTTGTCGGCACTTGTCCTGGAACTGCGTCAGCAAGTTCTCGTACGAGGCTCCGGAGGCTGAAATGAATGATTTATAAAAGAGTTTTGGGTGTTGAGTGGGCCTTTTTAGGAGAGGAGTGCGCAGTAGATCACTTTCCCCGCACTCCACCGCAGCCCACCGTTGAAAATTGGCGCTCTTCTTCCTCCTCCATCTCCGTTCCCTATCGCCCTTTGCAGAGACAACTCTTTTTTTTTTTCACCCCCGTTCCCAATGCTCCGCTTCTGTCCTTTAAATTACAACTTCCTCATCCTTTTTCCATACTAGGACATAAACACAGCCTGTAAATATAGAAACGGTGTTTTTTTTACTGTCAAAGCGTGTCATTGACATGTGAAAATATCCTCCGATCCGGGGAACATCCTGCCTCCAGCGAGAATATGTTTGTTTGTCTGTGTGCCCTCTCCTCCAAGAGGTAGTTGTCTTACAACCCACCCCCCCCACCCCCACTCCCCAACCCTACCATGCATGCATGAAACTGTGTGGGAGGTGAATAGAGACAAAGGTTAGAGCACTAAGGAAAAAGTCAATGACACAGGAGAGATGGAGAACGCCAGAGAAAAACAGAAAGCAGGAGAAGTGTGAAGAATAGAGAAAGAGAGTAAGAGAGAGAGAGAGAGAGAGGGTGGGTGGGGTGGAGTTAAGGGGAAGCGGTGAGCACCGTGTGACCAGACTGCGGTTCCTTCCTCGCCAGCCTGAGAACCAGGAAGTAGAGCGGCTTGTTCCTACGTTATTTGAACTAACAGGAAATGCATAGGTCTTCAGGAGGGGTAGAGTGTCTTGTAGACGGTGGCTTGTTGTTGTTCCAGATGATAATCGCGATTATTCCGCATTAACTTAATTACAGATGGGGAATCGCGATAAAATTGAAATCCTGTCCGGTGTTTCGATCCCCCGGCGTGTTGTTTGTATCCCTTTACAGCGCTTCCCATGGCGGCGGCGGCACACGGCCATCACCGTGGCTTTTTAACATTCGTGCAACCCAGTGGAGTTCTGGCCTCTGCAATTCCTTGATTTTAGGCAATGCTGAGGTACGTTAAGGTTTACATTCATGGTTTCAAGTGAAATGTCTTGACAACCATTGTTTGGTCGATTGGTTCACAGACAGATGCATGTTGATGACTTTTTTCAGGCATTGGCTAAGGATGTTTTCACTCATGTCTGTCCGTCTGTCGGCTGGATTAGCACTTGCCTATTTTCACCAAAATCGGTGGAGGGCTGGAGCGGGGGCTGTGGAATAAGCCATCAAATTTAGGGGCAGATCAGTTTACAGCAACATACATATAACAGCAATTTTTCAATTTTTTAAATTTATTCTTTAACAATGGCCTTGGTTGAGGTACCCTTCCCATTATGTCGCGACATCGTCCGGTCCAGCCGTTAATTTTTTTTTCCAATAATTTGATCAGAATGGGGTCAAAGAATGGGGTCAAAAAATGGCAAAACTCTATTTTGCTAATTATCACATGATAATTTGCCAAGATGTTAAACTTACGGTGATAATAGAATGCTGTAAATATGTCATATCTACGAGTGTGTAGACTCATTGCATCTGCATACATTATCTCACTGACTCGTCCCATCTATGGGCTTTCGCCTCAACATTTCAATGCCAACGTTATAAACATACCTCGTTATGCACTTAACGCTGGTGGGACTGTTGGACTGGCTAGCTGCTGCTGCTACCTTCTAAGCTAGCCGAAAGAAGCCATGTTAGTCACTTTGTTTCCATTCCTTTTGTTTGTTCCCTTCATGAAAGTGCACAATGATACAACACGACACCGCGAATTCACAGTGCACCCTTCATGACTGCGAAGGAGCAGCAAGAAATATGCCATGCAAAGAATCGTAGATGGTCTGTCATTTCCAGTTACCTACACCGATCTGTCAGTTTGGTGCGAGTCTGTGTGCTTTTTCATTTGTCTTACTCATTTTTTTTCTCATAGAGATCCAGATTCAGACCGTATTTTAACCTCCAACAGATAAGGACACCTCCAACTGAGTCTTTTTGGGTTAGACATGCTTCTCAAAGACCACCTGTGTTTTTATTGTCCTTTCGGTGGGCTTAAGCATATTAAAAAGCTGAAGATCTGCCTGAGCGTGACCCTTCAAATGTCAATGCTATCTCACCCTCTGACATGCGCTTGAGTCAGAACCCATCCAGCCAAAGTTCCGGCGAGATTCCCTGCTTTGATGAACATGTCAAAATTAGGCTGGGACACGTCACCGGGGATCCATGGCTTAAGGCTACTCCAGATATATTGCAACTGTCAGGTTGTGTGTGTGTGTGTGTGAGCGCGCGCGCACGCGTGTGTGTGTGTGTCTGTGCGTGCGGATCCAGGGTCTGGTCTGATTGTTGCTCTTCTCCGAGGCTTGGTCTTCTTTTTTTTTTTTTGTTCTTTTTTTCCTCTCCCTGCATATTCCTCCACACATTTCCAGCTGAATAAATGGATGACATCTAGAGGGGGATGTTAGATCAGTGAACGCGGCCCTGCAAAATGTGGGCTTCTAGCAAGCCAAGAGATCATCAAAATAATCACTGTTGCCTGTGCAAACAGTGTGCAGGTGCTCAGGGACAACACAAGATGAGACGGGGCCCCCACGCCAGCTCGCAAGGGCCAGGGAGCAGCAGGTTGCCTTGGGAACCCTCGGCTTCCTCTTTCTTGTCATTACTCCAAGGCACACTCCCCCTTTTTAATCTGCACCATGCTTTCTGTGACAACCCCCACCCCTCTTTTGATATGTACACACAATACATGCGTGCGCACACTCAAATATAAGGAAGGCGAACGATGAAATACGGTGCATGCGTGCGCGCACATGCGTGAGCATCGGGCCTGTAAAGATAACCGTGCTATTATATTCATTACCGAGCCTGTAAACCCTTCATCAACCTGTCTGTGCTCAAGCTCCATTTGGATTTCTGGCAGGAATTATACAAATCCATTCATCACACAATGTAGAACACGGCATCAAATCATGCTTAAGGAACATATTATTTTTTATATGGTTGTTTTATGTATCATTATCCTCCTAAAA
>CAAKHG010021800.1:0-23681 GCA_901007715.1 Dactylopterus volitans
CAGATACAGCCCCTCTGTGTACTCGCATCAGGTAACCCACGCACGCACGCACGCACACACACACGCACACACGCACGTACGCACACACACACACACACACACTTGGAGAAGTTCTAGAAGCTCCCTGACTGTGTCCGTACTCCAGGCCCCTGCTGGAACTGGCCGAGACTCGTCCCTCGCTGCGGGTAACCCGGGGCCGCCGGCGCCGACAGCAGCCTGGAGCCCGCCTGCAGCGCCACCTGACCTGGGCTGCCCGACTTGAGGCTGCGGGGGGGCTGCTGCTGGCCCGCCCGGCCGGCCTGGGCGCTCGAGTCCGTTTTAGTCTGCGCGTGGGCCCTGGGTCCGTGGGTGGGCGACCCCGCGAGGCTGCCGCTGTTCAAAAGGCTGGCTTTTAAATGGCTGCCGGTGAAGGCGTGGCCTCCGTCCACCACGCCGCCGCCACCGCCACCTCCAACGCCGCCCTGCTGGTGTAGAGAGCCCGCCGACGGCCGGGAGTCCGATGAGGTGATGGGGGTGTGGCCCGGGTACAGGGGTGGGGGGTGGTCCTGCGGTGGCCCCGCGTGCGAGGAGGAAGAAGAGGAGGACAGGCGTGGGAAGTAGCTCTGGCCTGAGGAGGGACTGTAGGAACCCCGGAATGGAGAGCTGGAGGTTTGCTGGAGGAACGACGGGCTGTCGGTCTGCCGGTGGCCGTCTGACGACTGAACACAAGCACAAGCACAAGCACCTTAGCGTGTCGCTCACAGCACTCAGCATCCTGCACCAGTTAGCATACAGTACTTATTAAATATGAGCTCATGGTGGTTTGGACCTCCTGACATCATCGATAAATGATGCTCTGGTCATGCATGAGATGCCTGAGCAGTTGGCAGTTGCATCCCTCAGCTCTGCCTGACAGGCGCTGCCCTCTTAAACTACTGATTGTTATTAGTACTATTATTATAAGTACTACTCTTACTAGTTATTACTTCTATTGATAACGATCACCATTATCGCCAGCACAGCGAGCGGTCTGACTTCACATGTCATTTTCACTGTGCGACAGTGTCACTTTATATCACTAAAGTGAAAATGAGACATTAAGAATGTGGTCGATTTCCAGACTCCTCGCCTGACACTCAACCGAGGAAGTGTGTGTGTGTGTGTGTGTGTGTGTGTGTGTGTGTGCGTGCGTGCTGGGTTACCTGATGCGAGTACACAGAGGGGCTGTATCTGTGTGGACTCTTCATGGGAGACGCCGCCGCCGCCGCCGTCGCCGCCGCCTGCATCTCATATCGATCTGCGTCTGGAAACGAGATCAGCACCATTCATCCATTTAACACAGTGAGATCAACTCGCAATGACTCAGCAACTTTTTGTCCTCTGGACGTTTTCATTAATCTAAACATGAAACATTTTACAGGTCAGATTAAATCTAACTCAAAATAATCCAGCGAGCATGCGTCACGACCTTTGACCAATGAGGGGAAGGAGAAGGTTCCCTGACAATTTCCAACTTATGTAGACGTGTTTGTAAATGTTGATATTTTAATCATCCAATAGAGTCCTTAAATATAGATCGCTAAATATAGAGTTGTTTTTCTGTTAATAGATTAAAAGATGATAAACGTCACCAACAGTCGCTCTGAGTGTTAGAAGGAGGAAGTAAAAAAATAATAAAAACGTGTCAAAGTTCACTGCTATGATGTCATCCACCAGGTTTGTCAGTGTTTTGATCTAAAAAAATGAGTGTTTGCTCGTGGCGCCGCTGGTGCTAGCGCTGCTAAAGTTAGCCACACCTGGCTAAACAACATGGCAGTGGGGGCGGTTACCTTGGCAACCTGCCAACACAACCATACCAATTAAACCGGTCTCCATTCAAACCGTTTTCCCGACCCAGTCTAGACTGCACGCCTTGTTTATCCTCGTTAAATCTCGTGTGTTGACAGTGGCCATCACCGTGGCAACCAGGATGCAAGCGCGCCATACCCGACTCCTTCTCTGAAGAGCCGTCGTTCCTCTTGTAGATCCGCTCCATCTTGATGCTTCTCAGCACTCGCTCCAGAACACCTTGCCCCTCCCTCAGGCGCTCCACACTGGTGGGAACCATCCTACGACACAGTTATCAGCCAATCACATCAGCGACCAGTCCAGGAGCAGCGGCCCGGCTGGGAGACACGTTCCGGGGTGACGATCTCTCACCACTGGTTGTTACTGTCGTGGCGTCTGTACTGCATGGACGAGCCCTGCTGGTCCGGGGGGCTGACCTCCTCTACGTGTGTGATGGCGGCGGCGGCAGCGGTGGGGGCGGAGGATGAGGAGGCGGAGCTGTGTGGCGAGGGCGGGGGCTGCATCTGGTGGTGGGGGTGGGGGTGGGGCTGGTGGGCTTCCTGGCTGTAATGGGAGACGGGCCGGGTGGGGGTGCTGCCCAGAGACGAGCTGCTGCCCGCCGGCTCGGGGTCCCGGCTGCTGCCCTGCTTCCTCTTCCGGTACTCCAGCAGCGACACCTGCGGTGGCAGAGAAGGAGGCGGGGTCTAATACACAGCGTGCGGCGCCGGCGTCCACATGCAATCCATCGACATTCACACGGAATGCTGGGGCTGCTGATTGGATCACGACTTGAGCGATGGGCGGACGACATGCACCACACCAGAGGAACTCACCTGGAGGGAGAGCGCCTTCAGCTATGCAAACGGGACAATAAATGGAAAACACGCCGCGTCACCATGGAAACCACCCACTCACACAACACCGCCGCCGCAGCGTGCTACTTCGCTATAGCGTCATTCCATGAACAAATGCGTCGCCGTGAGAGAAGCTCAGTCACAGCGAGCCGGACGGGGCCCCCGATGCAGTTAGTGACACACAGCATCGAAAGCTTGATGACGGCCACACACACACACACACACACGGTCAGGTCGACGCCCACAGAAGGTTCACACAAACACACATACACACACCAACAAAGTTCACAAATGGAGCACTTGTCCCAACTTCATGTTGTGATGACACAGAAAAGGCTTGTGGGAACAGAGGGGGGGAGGCGTGTATGATGTAATGACCCTCGCCGCAGTCTCTGCACAAGCCAAAGGTTACGCGCGGGTCGTCATCGGCCAATCGCTGCCATCAAACAGTCTAACGACCTAATTTAATGACGACCACATGGGGGGAAAAAAAAATATACAGGTTAGGGCTGACCTTTCCTTTTTTAATCTACAATTTCCGCCCAGTTAGCGGCCATGTTGTCATTCCACACCATTTCTGTGCTCATCTAGAAAGCGGTGTTGCCACGGCGCCGATGCCCCAGTAAGCAGCAGCATGGTCGCCACCTGTGGACTGAACAACGCCGCTCGGCTTGGTGCATCCCTTCTGGAGCGCTGCGATATGCACGATTTTGTCCCGCTCGCCAAAGCTTTGCATGATGGGTAAAGCGCTTTTGCGGCGGTTTAGTGTTTAAATGAAACTTTGTCGACCGCTGCGATTGACGGCGCGTCAACGTCACCATCGTTGCAGCATCCTGCTTCACTGACAAATCCTAATCTTGATCCTAATCTCAGTTTACCCTCATGCCCACGTATCTTCAGACGTCCCCTTGATGCCGTAGCTTTTATCCAAAAAGGTGCCTCCTCTCATTTCGCTTTTCAATGAGACATTTCAGGCTCTCGCGTTCACATCAACTCCAAACTGAATTTTCATACTTTCACATTCACTGGATGTCCTGTTATGTAGTCAAACAATTTCTTTGTAATGACGCTGCCACAGACGATCGACTGATGTCGTTTTTAAATGTGTTTTCGTGTTGCAAATCAAACTGCCTCTTAAGGGACATCAGTTTTTCTATGAGATGATCATGGAGATGTCAGAGATTACCAGCGTTAATCATCACAGCCGATGGAGCTTCTAGCTGACGATTCCAAAACAAAGCTCCGTTGGATGGCTTCACCTCTGCGATATTTTATACTACAGATAAGTGGGTGAAAAAACTATAAGTACACATTAGTTTATTTAATCTGGGCCAGTAATTTGTTTGTAACTTTGTAAAGGGGCTGGCATTGGTAGCTGCCATCTAGTGGGAGGCAGCTGCACAGCAGTGCTGGGTGGGGGGCGGGGGGGTTGCAATGAATTCCCTCCAGTTCTCCAACCAGCGGCGCTAAAGCATCAACAAGTTGTCTGGAACGATGAATAAGGTTGCCAGGGGAGACCAGACATGTAATTGACTGGTCGCGCTGGTGATATGCTCGTGTCCTATTTAAGGGGTTAGGTTTGGCTGTACCATGGCGGCGCAGAGGGGCTGGAGCACGGATGACATGGGCTTCCCCGGGACACCGGGACAACGGTTCATGACATGTCGGCGTCTTTACGTCAATGGATGAACCTCGAGTTTGACTGGGATGACGTTAGTGATGAGAACTCCTGCTCAGGGCTTCAGAGTCAGGATTAAATGTGGGTTTGGAGGAGGGGGCGGAGCATGGGGTGGGTGTTATAAGCAGATGCAAAAAAATAAAATACATAAAAAAAAAATGTACATATTTACATGCACACTTCTAAAAAAAAAAAATGTAGTTGTAGGGAGAATATTCACCATATTTTGTACTGGCTTGTATTCGCCTCTTACAGCTATAGCCTGGTAATCTGGCTTCCCTGTCAGCAGACTAATGGTTTGCTGGTTGGCCCTCTGCCTTGGAAGAAAAGTGGAAGAGAGACTTGGCAAAAAGTGTCAAGGAGCAGCGAGGAGGAGGAAGAGGAGGAAGGGAGAGGAAGAGGAGGAGGAGGAGGAGGAGGAGGAGGAGGAGGGGTCAAAGCTACAGGGGTCGAAATCATTTCAGATACACACAGAAATCGAGAAAACGTGTCGTTCCAAAGCACCCGTCTGGGTTCCGAGCAGGCGGTGCATTAAAGAGTCGGTGGGCAAAACACAAAAGCCACGTTGAGAAGCACATCATGATCACGCTGGTGAAGAACAGACGGCGCTCTGCAGCATCTACCTGAAAACGCCAGCGGTGATTAGAAAAAGAGGTGGACTTGCCTTCTTCTTCTGTGGTGGGTTGCTGGTGTGAGGAGGGGTGCCGCTGTCAGGGTAGCTGCCCCCGTAGTGAGGCTCGCTGTAAGGTGACATGGCACCGGGGCCCACGTCCCCCTGCAGCCCCTGGCCGCTTAAGGAACTGTGGAAAGACTCGGCGGGGGAGAAGCCTCCTTCTGATTGGGAGAGCCGCCGGTCGGCGGCCATGGCGCTGCCCAGGTTTGCGTTGAGGGGTGAGCAGGTGTATATGAGGTTAAACTCTGTCCTGAAGGCCTGCTCCCTGTTTTGGGGGGTTAGGTCTGAGGTGGGGCAGGCGGACGCTGGGTTGACGCCCACAGACGACGGGCCCTGGGGATCGTGGCCCAACGGGCCTCCAGGGAGGGAAAATTCGTCCAAGGTTCCGGCGGCAGGGCTCTCCAAGCTGGAGGGAAGCGACAGATCTGGGAACTGAGGCCGGGGGATGTCAAAGTCTGTCTGAAGGGAAGGCTGACGGGAGAGGAGGAGAAAAAAAAACAAAAAACATTCTTAGCGTAAAACAATGTTCGTGTAATTAGATGAAAAACAAATAGCTTTATGTGCTGCTTAGGACGGGAAAGTACCTCAGGAGAGATGGACTCTGGCCGGTGAACGGGTGATGCCTCAGGGGATGATATGTTCTACAGATATAAACGCAGAAAATAATCACAATCGGGGATGACGTAACAATCCTGAAGGATGCAATGTTTACTTGATGTTCAAACACACATGCTACTCCATGTGACCGGCTTCTAACTGGGTAGCCACAAGCCTGACAGTTACTACTCCAGCAGAAATTCATCTCAAGAAGAAGAAAGGTGTGTGTGAGTGTGTGTGTCCTCACTTCAAACTGCAGCGGCGTGTTGCAGCGGCTGGCGGGCAGCGAGGTCATGGGCGAGTACATGAGGCCGTTGGGCAGCAGCGAGCCGCAGGGGTTGTGGAGCAGCGGCAGGAGCGGGTCCTCGGGGAGGGGCGGCGTGATGGGCGACAGCGGGCGGAGCAGGTGGTCCGAGGGCGCCGGCGTCGTCTCCGTCATGTACTTGGCGCGGCGCTTCTTGAAAGGTGCAGTCATTTCTAGGGGTGTTTGAAGCGAGAGAGGATTCATGATTTAAAATCCGAACCACGCGTCCAAACCGGTTTCCTCGAGCCGCGAGCGGCGCCAACAGGTGGAGTCTGAACGCACCGCTGGACAGGGGGTTGGGGGTGGACCGGCTGCTGGTGCTCTGCTGGGAGGAGGTGGACTCGGTGCCGTCCTCCACGCTGGCCGAGCAGCTCTCGTCCTCCACCTGCTTGATCCACCTCTGCCAGCAGACACAAACATCGCAAATGTCAATCCTAATTTTCAGATTCCTCGTTGTTACTAATTTTCTGCTTAGAAACCTGAATATTTCTCGATGGATCTTGATGAATACATGACATCTAATCTATTTTATTTATGAATTGGTACATGCGGGCATCACATATCCAAATATGTCCAGGTGGGAGGGCCTCTATCAAGTGGCATCGCTTCTTATAACTGTCTGTGACTGGTTCCAGCCAGCGTGACTCCATCTTTCCTCCGCTCACCTTTTTAAAGCAACCGTAGGTGCCGTCCATCTGGAGGGGGCGGGGCCGCCGTCTCTCGGGGTTGAACGGCGAGCCAAAGCGGACGTAGTGTCTGGGCGTGGTGCAGATGAGCGACGAATGTGAGAGGCCCGGCAGCATGTTGAGGGTGGTGGCCAGCACCGTGGGGTCGGTGGTTATCCGCAGCGGCCGATCTGCCGGCAGCTCCTGGTGGAGCTTCTCCCCTCCAGGAACCTTCTCATTCAGCCACTCCGTCACCAGGTACTGAGACAAACACGACCACATCACTTTTAGGACCACGTGACCAGAACGCAACCGCCATCTTTTCCATGATCTCTCACCTTCTTGGTCTTGGGGTAGCGCAGGTTGCCTCGGTTGATGCAGCCAAGACCCTGACCTTCTCCGTCCAGGGGATGACCCACCCCCAGACCACTCTCCCCATGGCCCGGCTCAGCTCCGTATGGACCCTGAGAACCCTCCTCGTCAAGGGCGGCACCTTGATCGGCTGATGACGGTGTGGCTGCCACTGCGGCAGCGGCGGCCGCCGCCTGCTGGGCCAGAGCTTGGCGCTGCCGCCGGGCGCGCTGGGACGAGCTGGAGCGGTATCGAGAGATTCGGCTTTTGGGCCGCGGTTTTGTGGACCGTGCAGGTTTAGGCGGAGCCACTGGGGTCGGCAGGCTGGGCAAAGAGGTCTTTTCTTCGACAGGCGGCGCTTCCTGATGTACAAACACAGTTAATCAAACACATGAAACACGTAACAGACGCACATGAACTGACTGGCTTGTCACACCGACCATGACGTAGGTGGTGCGCCGCGTGCTGACCCCTACGCCCGTGTTGTGGGGTATGGCGGCGTTTCCCGAGGGGTTTCCTGCCCCCTCCTCAGTTTCCACACCTTCCTCCTTCACATCGCTCCCTCCCACTCTTCTCCGCCTCCGTTCCAGACTATTAAACGTCTACATGAACAGACACAAGCGAGTTAGCATTTGGCACTGCTGCCACCGGAATCCACCATCAGTGTATGTGAAATGATTGAAATGACGCACTTTTCTGCTGGAGATGGCGAGCCCGTTTTCATCCACCTCGCCCTCCTCTGCCTCCTCCATTTTCACCTCGTCCAACAGCCTCTCCTAAACACCATGACAGGAAGCATGAGGGAAACATCTCTACACCTCACCAGCGCCAACAAAGTACTTCCTGCCACATGAAATGTGTTCTCCAGACGTCCTCAGAGTCACACACCTCTGCATCGCTGGTCCCCTGAATGTCTTTGGCCTCCTGATGCTGGTCGAGGGTGGTGGTGCCGTCTCCTCCTGGACAACCCTCCAGCTCTCTCCGGCGGGCCTTCCGCCGGCGTGTCTCGGCACCTACCAGAGGGGAGGGAGGTGGCAGGGAAGCGGGGCTGAGCAGGCTCTCCCGGGGGCTCGAGTTGTGCTTCTGCACGGGGCAGTTCTGGTTGCCCTTGTGGCAGGCACAGTCCACTTTGTAGTTGCTGATGGATCAGAGAGAGCAGATGTTAGCGGACAGGACGAGGAACCGCGAGCAGCTTCTGGTTAAACCAAGCTGAGAGCTGAACGGACCAGCTGTTGAACTCGTAGTCGAATCCAATGGTGACCTCGGCGTCCTTTGTGATCTGACCGACTGCGTAGATGCACAGGTGGATCATCCCTTCGGCGATCATGTGCCGCACCTGGAGGACAGGAGCGTGGTCTCGTGAGGGAGCAGGGTAGCACAGAACTCATTTTTGATGCTGTAAAAAACCAAATGACTGACCTCGGCGTTAGGTGTGCAGGACCTCCTAATGAAGCGGGCGTCATTCCCAAAGGTCCTCGCGTCGACGCACATCTCCACGTCATTGAACTTTGAGTAAAACAGCACAAAAGGGTAGGGCCTGGAAAACAGGACAATCACGTTCGCACATGCGCGACAAGTGATATGACATTAGCTTCTGTTTGGATGTAACCAGCTATAGCAGCAGCTTAGCTGCTACTTGTGGACATAAACAGTGCTGGGAAAAAAAAAAAGTTTATGCAGGTGTGAAAAAAAAATACTTTAAAGTAAGAATGCATTCACAAATAGAAGTGTTACGTATATATATATATATATATATTTTTTTTTTTATCAATTGACAAAATGCAAACTGGATGACCGTTAGTCGAATCAATTTCTGGTGTGACCATGCTCGCCTTCAAAGCAGCATCAATTCGTGTAGGTACACTTGCACAAGGTCGAGGAGAATTATATTCCAGTGTATAATCCAATTATCCACCAACAATACCAAACAGGTGCTAATGATCATCACTTTCATAAGAAGGCTCAAACACAGTCATGAACTGAAACAGAAACAACTGTGTATGAGGCTTAAATCCGGGTGGAAAACAGCCAGACCCTGCTACCAAGCTGAGGTTTTGGAGGACAGTCTGACGTCACAGGTCAAACACCATGGCAACACCGAGCTCGGCAACAAGACACAAGGTGGTTGTACTACATCAGCAAATTCTCTCCCAGACAAAGATTTCTAAGCAGACTGGAGGTTTCAAAATGTGCCATTCAAGCTCTTTTGAAAAAAAAAAGCACAAAGGAACGGGCAACACTGAGGCCTGCAGATGCAGCGGCTGGCCAGTGTGCATCTGATGAAAGACACATCATGTATACTTCCCTTCCCGAAATGGAAGACGTCCAGCAGTGTCATCAGCACAGAGCTGGCAGAAACCAGTGGGATCCAGGTACGCCCATCTACTGCCCGCACAAGCTAGAAATGTCTTCATGGCAGAACAAAAAAGGCCAGACCTCCAACATGGAAACAAGACCGAGCAACTCAACTCTGCACAAAGTCATAGGAGCATGGGACATGAGGCTGAAAAGCCAGCAGGAGCTCTGGACTGAGGAGTAAAAATGTGAATACTGGCTGCAGCAGAGGGCAGTTTGACCGCCGAAGGATAGGAGAGTGGTACGATAATGAGCGTCGGCAGGTAGCAGTGGAGCAAGTTTGGGGGCTGCATTTCTGTAAATGGAGTTGGGGATTTGGTCGGGGCGAATGCTGAACAGAGATTCAAGCATCATGCAAGACCATCAGCGAGGCCTCTGACTGGACTCAAGTTTATTCTGCGGTTTTGTTAACGACCCAAAACTTACAGCAAAGGTCATAAAGAACCATCTTCAGCGTAAAGAAGAACAAGGAGTCCTGGAAGCAGTGGTGTTGCCCATAAAGAGCCCCGATCACGACGTCATGGAGTGTGTCTGGGATTCCATGAAGCCACAAGAGCATCTGAGGCAGCGTTCATCCACACACGATCTGTGGTTGGTTCTCCGAGATGTTTGGAACAACCAGTTGCTTCAAGTACTGAGTTAACATGGACCAAGAAGACCTGATGCGGTTTTGAAGGCAAAGGGTGATCACAGCAAATATTCATCTGATTTAGATTTGTCTAAGAATCATTCGCTTTGCATTATGTTAATTGATGAACATAAACTTAACACTTCTATTTGAGAACGTCTTCTTACCTTCCAGCATCACACCTGGCTCCAACTTCTGTAAAGTACTGTGCATTCGTGAGCTCTTACTTTTTGAAGAAGTGGCCGTTGACCTCGAACTGCTGCTTAAGCATGACCTTCCCCCGGTACTCGATGATGAGCGTGTCTGGCTCCAGGTTCTTGGCTGCTCGGAGGATCTTCCGGTGCTTCTGCACGCGTGTCACCCGCCCCAACTGCAGCTGCAAACAGTGCATCACAGTTGATTTTTGACATGAGCTAGTCGGGAAAGATTGGCATTAATGACCACATAAATTGAGGCTCTGGAACATTCCGGCACAGAACCGTCATCGTTGCAGCTGGAATCACTGCAACTATGACTGCACATGCTTTTATTTTGAAGGTTTTAACTGAGTCACAGGCAGACCTGCATCTGTGAGCCCAGCACCGTGTTGTTGCACGCCAGCTCGGTGCGGTTTATGGTGTCCATTGCGTCCACCGAGGCGTGGATCTGCGTGGTGGATGGCGGCGGCGTCGTGGCGTCGCTCTCCGTCTTGGTGACGGCAGTGCCGGCGCTGCGGTGGAGTTGCAGCAGCGTCTGGACGTCGGCGCTGTACTGGTTGGCCAGCGCCTCCTCATACTGGTCTGTCCACTGGCGGATGCGGCTCTCCCAGCCCTCCGCCGTGTTCTCGTCCAACACGTTGGCCTCCGTCGTGGAGTTCTGGAGGAGAGGGGGAGCAGAGGTGTGTGGCTGACAGCAGCGGGCGGAGGTACGTAAATGATGTCCAGACCGGAGCCATTCTTACCTTCATCCTCATGGATTTACGGGAACCTTCTCGAAAAGCCTGAAAGAAGAGAACAGCACATGGTGAATTCGTGAACCCGAGTAACTGCGAGACGAATCTGAAGGTTTCCGAACGCCATGACCACTTTACCAGCCAATCCAGCACCACCGGCTTGCGTACCTTGACCTTCTTGCCCTTGGGCGTCCCGCGGGCCTTTTCGGTGCTCTTCTTCCTCTTTTTGGATTTGCTCCTCTTGACGCGGTTGACGGTGAGTTTGATGCTGGTGGGCGTGTGCTGCGTGGCTGTGTAGGAGATTGTGGAGGGCGACACCTCCTCGTCGCCGCTCTCCGTGGCGCTGCTCTCCCCAGCTGCCGGCAGCAAGCACCACAACAGGACATTCAGGTTTTCACAAGGAAATGCAACCCTTCAAAAGTTTAGCATATTGTCCTTTTTTGATGGAAGAAATGAAAGAATTGAGGATGTACCTGAGACATTTTCCGTTTTCCTGTGCTGGCCCTCCGCTCCTTTCCTCCTGTCAAGTCCCCTGCAACAAAACGACAACCAAATGTGTCAATTCCCACAATGCAACACAGAAAGAACACAAGGATTTGTAGGCGTATTTATCTCAACTTAAGCTGGAAAATACTCCAAAGTTTGTCTGATTTTGCCTTTTAATGCTACCTTAACGTCTTTTCCTTTTTGAATCTGTTCTCCTTGATTCATAATATAAATTCTTTATGCCCATCTTTTTTTTTTTATTGTGTCTGAACAGTCCCGAAGAAACAAACCTGTCTTGTCTGTGAAGTCATGACTCCAGTTTTTTAAATTTTATCTTGTGTTACATTTCATCGCCTAAAGTCCTCGTTTAGCATTTAAAAGCAGCACATTCTCTAAACTATGTCTCTTTTTGTGTATACAATAAAAATACAGCACAGCACTTTGTAATCGTAAAAAAACAATATGTATAAACATGGATGCTACCTATAAATCAACACTTTAATAACACTTGAAATTGCCGTCTGTTTACTACTATGCTTCTGTGTTCAGGCTCAGAAGTGAGTAAACTCAGACGACGGACTCGCTCGTGGGCGCTTGCTCCTCCTGCCGTTGCTCACCGGCAGTTGTCGCATTTGATGAGAAGGCCGTCCGGCGTCAGGCTGCAGTGACACCAGCCGGCCACGGCCCCGTCCTCCTCCGACGAGCTGTCGCTGTCGGCCGAGTTATCCTCGGCGGTTTCGTGGTAGCGGGAGCTGCGTACCACTCCGTTGAGGTCCATGCGGGGGATGATGGTTTGGGAGAGCGGGGAGGCGGGTGGGGTAGGAGGAGGGGGCGCGCCATAGTTGTGATCCTGACAACACACAACGGAAGACTGTTGCATCTTCAAACAACGGGTGTTCAGGCAAAAAAAAAAAAAAGGGAAAACGGAAAATGGAGACGAATGAAAATGAGGGCAAAAAAACAGGAATGTGAAACAGTACAGCTGTTAATAACGGAAGTAGACTGTGGTTACAGAAGATCAACAGCAGAACATACACCAATCCGCCACAACATAATGACCACAGCATGTTAACACACAATATTATGCAACAGCCCTGCAATCAATTCTCCCTTCAGGAGTTTTATGTTGGAGTTTTATTGAATCTGAGAGAGGTGTTGACATGTCTGAATGATTGTTACTCGGACTGTAATGTGTGACGCTGGGTCATACTGAGAGGTCCTTCAAGACCTCTGAGGACCCCTGGATGACCTTCATGGACCCGTGAAAAAAAATCCTCCCTGAGGTGTATTTTATCATCCCACTCATATACATTAGGGTGCCTAATGTTGAGGAAAGAACCCTCAGTATCACCCAGGACGGTTCTGCAGCACCACAAATTACAGTCTACAGGAATAATCCTTTATTAAACGGATTCAATCAAAATTCAACACAAAACTCCTCCTGAGGGGAGAACTTGTTGCAGGGCTGCTGTGATATATTCTCTGTTAAACATGCAGTGGTCAAAATGTCACGGCTGATCGGCATATATGTATTTAATTAAAAACAGAAGCACCACCAATCTTTAGTTTAACTCTTGAAAAGATTGCACAAAAAAAGAAAAAGATTGGATAGATATTATATTAGCTTTCATGATACTATACTTGATTAATTGCATCATCAAATAAGACATGCTATGATTAGAGGTGATGATTAGCAGAGCGGTGTGAACTCACAGCATACGGTAGTCCCCGATACCCATGACTCTGTGCGCTCCCACAGCTGTGGTTGTTGTAGTTCTTCTCGTTCACGGCGGGGCTCGCTTCGACTGACTCAGGGCTGGAAAAATTATGGGCATTATTATTTCAAAGGAGTGACGCCAAAAGCAGACCATTCCCACTGCGCTCTGCTGCGAACGCGAGTACATCACTCGCTCACTAGATGGCACTAAGAGCCCGAGGAGCGCTCTGCGGCCAGAGCCAACGTGGACGCCATTATGTTACAGATCGTCTTGTCTGCTCCAATCTTCCAACTGGAGTTTGGAGGCGACTAAAAAAAAAAAAAAAAAAAAAAGTGGCTTTGGAGGCAGGATTTCACCTGACAACCTGACACCTGCGCTCGGGCCGTCTGTGGACGCCTGCTCAGATGCCGCCGCTCGTACGCTACACGTCTATTCGCGCGGCGGGCGAAGTCGACCGCAGGGATGAGCAGCCTCCTGCTTGTCCCTCCTGACAGCGACGACACCGTGGATGTGTTCGCCATCGCGCCACACACAGGGAGCTACGGCTTCAAAATGGTGCCGTCGGGCCGATAAAGGGAAAAAAAAAAAAACAATCCCAGAATTAACTGCTTTCCTTTAGACTGAAACTCGAGTTCATTGATATTTATATGCATCTAAATGTTGAAGCATGAATGGTTTCTTTCGGTTGTTATCTTCTCCTCTGCTCATTTGTCAGCAGTTTTAGCCGTCCAATCGGCCGCAGCGTTACTGATCTCTCGCTTACAGGTCTGGCTGTTGGCCCACGAGGACCACAGTCCTGTGACGTAGCCCGTCATGGACTCGGAGGCGAAAGTTTTCAGTTTTTGCTTTGAGGTAATTGGTCAACGCTGAATTACTTCCTCTGTGGTGGTTAAAATGGGTTTCGCAAACTGTGCAGGTTACTTTAGTTTCCTCCACAGATTCCGTTGGGCGCCTTTTTCCTTCCTCCTAAAACTCCAACCTTGTCCTCATCCATCCTCAGCCAGAACAGTCACAGGCTTTTTTTTTTTTTGCCTGCTGGCCTTCACAGGTCAGCAACAGAGGAAGTAAATTAAGTGCAACTGCGTCCTCCAGCCTTATGAGGTTTTCTTTGGCTGCTGCGCTAATTTGCATCAGTGTTCATTTTTGAAGCGGCGCTTGTCAAAATTGAGTCGCTGCGGCGTTCAAAACTCTGCGGTGAATGAAAACACAAAGTGGAATTTGCAACATGTGGATTAGCTTAAGTCAGAGACTCAAACGGCTGTCGGGATGCTGGAGGGAAGCAGTCAATCACGAGCCGCTGGGACAAATGAATGCGAGAGTTCAGGGACATTCTATAAACATTCTGTGTTGAAACTAATAACTGTCCTAAAACCCCCTGGAGATTCAGAACTGGTGTAGTCTGGGGGGGGGGGGGGGGCGCGTACACACTGGTCGGCTGTTGATTATGACTCAACTAAGTGCTAAAACGGAGTGGCTGGACTTTGTCAACAACCAAGCGAGCGCCGCGTCGTCACGAGTAGTTTCCACCTCTGTGGAACCTTCTCATCGCGAGCCAAACAGGAAGTAGAGGACGGGGCACTTACTCTGATCCAGCAGCCATATCTGAGTAGGACGTTTCAGGTGTGGTGACTCCCAGCGCGATTACTATGCTCATGACGTCCAGCACAGCGACGCGCGGGAGGGGGGGAAGAGGGGGGAGGAGGAAGGGGAAGAGGGGGAGGAGGGGAGGGACAGGATGGGACGGGGGAGGGGGGAAAAGGAGGAGAGGTGGCAAAGAGGAATCACAGGGTTCCGAGCGCAGCGGCAGACCACTCCAGGAGGGGGGCACCGCCGAGCCGTAGCCCGCGGCTCACGGTCATGGGGGGACCTGCGGGGAGGCGGCGACAGGAAACCGTCAGCACTCTACTGCCGTTACATGTTCATTTCTTCAATAAAACTTTCCCGACGCAGCAAAACACAACGCGGCAAAAGGGAACAACGTGTGCAGTGATTCATCTCAGTTCACTGAGGTGCAAGTCAGAGGAGGAAAAGAATGTGCCTCTCGCGGCGGCGGCGGCTTGGTTTCTCAGACTGTTGTGCGGAGACGATCCCTGTCGCCTTGGAGACGGCCGCAGAGTCGTGCCGATTTGCCATTTGTTGTGATGTCTTCCAAAAAAAAAAAAAAAAAAAAAGTGTGGATTTGTGAGCACCTTCTTGAACATAAACTGACACGGTCATGCGTGATACTTCACCGAGGAGCCACACTTGTGTGCATTGTTGAGTAGCAAAAATTTTGCTGAGTCATGTTGACAAGGGCGGCTTTTCACAAGAGCCTGCGTCTGAGATGATAACTCGATATGGACGTCCATACAGAGGCTTCCAGCATAAAGGGGGGTGGAGGAGGAGAGAGAGGAGAGAAGGGAGGCTATTCAAAGGGCAGAAAAACAAGCTTCACCGCTCCGCCTGCCTCCCATTAGGATGCACTCATAAAGACCGCCAGCAGGGGGCGCCTCCCTCCCAGACGCCTGGAGGGGTGAGTCATCCCAGCCGAGGCTCCGCCTCCATGTCATGTGACCATGCTCTGCTGAAACACTGACCCACACTCCCATTCCTCCTTCTCCTCCTCCTCCTCCTCCTCCCTCTTCCTCTCTGCCTGTCTACCTCGGTCCAGCCAGCGGCGGCAGAGGGATTTTTCTGCGCCTCGCTTTAGCCGCCGCCGCCAGGTCATCCCAAAACTGATCACAACACAGCAAAAATAAACAATAAATCAGAAACCCCTCTCCACACGCTCGATGTCTGTACTCCCAGAGCAACAGGATGCGTGACATTTGTGCGGCGGTTCCCCTTGGTTACAGCACCACTCCTTCAGAAAAGTGCCTCGCCACGGCAACCGGGGGTGGAGGAGCAGAGCCGGGGACTTCCAATAATGTCAAGGTCAGCTGAGAATGTCGGCGGCGTCCAGCTGGATACACACCGCTGCTGGGTAGCAACCAGAAATGTCAGCCGGCTATGGCGAACACTGGATTTCCATGACAGGAATTCGGATCTCATTTCATAAAAAAGGAGTGTGAAAGGGGCTCGCAAAGGGTTACTGCAACTTGGCGACACATTTACACAAGATGGCATCCGGCGGATCCGATGGTCTCCCATCCATCCACTGGCTGTTTACGTCCTTGTGAAACAGCCACCTTGCTGCAACCTTAACTCACAAAGGCAGCCATTGTTTTGGGGCCTCTTCCAAAAGAGCCAGATGGTGAACTAGGGAGGTAAATTCCGTACGAAAAAGGAAAGCCTTTCTTCACCTTGCTCCCTCCCTCCCTCCCATGAATACCAGGCTCAAATTACCGGCGGCCTCGACAAAGTCTTTTCACTTCCAATAGAACAGAGGCCATTTTGGAGACAAGTCCAAAGGGGGAGGGGCTTGCAAACAAAATGAGAAGCAAAAGGAGACCCCCCTCGCCATCCTGCTTATCTCACACACCACTGTCTGAGCCTCCAGATATGGTCAAGCGCCGTACGCTGCTCCGACGGGCCGCCGTGTTTTCCTTTCATGTCTAAACGTGTCTCCGGAGGTGTCGCGGCGGCGAGCACGTTTCACATAAAAGAAAAAAAAGAAAAGAAACAAACGAAAACATCCGACCGACAGAGCAGACGCGCCGCGACCTGCCCACGCAGACAGACAGACAGACAGACAGACAGACGGCTCACCAAAGACGGGCGTTTGCGAGCGTGAAATGATAATGAGGACAAAAATAGATGCGCAGATACTTGGCCCAGAGATGGCCTTCACACCTGCCAGACATTTGAAAGGGTTTAACGGGAACATGTGGAGGTCACGGCTGCGTGCCTCCTCCAGCCAGTCACGCGGCATCTATGAAAACGGGGACGTCAAAGTAACTCCACTGACCTTTGAACTCCAAATCGAATCCCTTGGCTTTTGCGCACGCTTGTGTCAAACCTGCACTTTCCCTCGAGATGCTCAGAAGAACTGCGCCCATGACGACATTTGACCTTGAAAACCCTTTCGTGCTAAAACATGTTAAATTTGCTTACATTCGCCGCAGGCCTTCCTGAGGCGGCTCTCGTGAGAACGGGATGAGGTCACGGTGACCTATGACCATTAGATCTCGTCAGGTGTCAAATTTGGGGGGAGGATAAAAATTCCTTCCTTGGTTGTGTGAAGGTGGGACGGCGGGCGCGCTGGCGTATGATGCCTGTGGCCAACGGCTCGGCGTGGAGGCATAAAAGCCTCAAAATCTGGCAGCAACATTAACAACTGTTGCCAGGCAGCCAAGAGAAGGCTGCTGTAGCAAAAGCCCCTACATACACAACTGTAACTGCACCACGGATCAACCACCACGGCTGTGGTGTTCGGAGTCTTTGCTCTTGGGGTTGCAAACAAGTGACAATGGTATCGCCACGGAAACAAACACTCCAATCATAAATGCTCCAGGTGTGAAAATACGCACGTGTGATCTGGGTGAGGAAACTAATGGGAATGAAATCATTTAAGGAATCTGATATTGGTTTGCAAAAAATACAAAGGCGATCTACGACGTCACTCATCTCATGGTGCTTTTCCACTACATGCTACTTCAGTGGAAAAGCGATGGTACTACTGTACTACTCTGTTCAACAGCGTTTTTCTGGGGGTCATTTTCCATTTGAGGCAGCACCGTCTCACTGGAACTGGCCGTCATAGAGAAGCTGCGCAAAGCTGCCGTTACATCACAGAGAGAAACAATGAGTAAAAAAAAAAAAAAAAAAAGCGACACAAGTTGGGTTGTTTAAAAATGGCGGGCACAGGCTGTTCGGGGTATTCGATGCATGCCACAACGACTCTGAGGGTTCTCTCTGATCAATCGGCGGTCTGCAGTGTTTTCAAGTCACCTTGTGGGAACTCTTGGTACCTGGACGACCTTTTTTGGAACCCCAGGAGGGCCGCTACGAAAACAGCGGTAGCAAGCACCTTTTTCCTGACAGAAGACCAAAAAAGGGGAGTAGAGTAGAGCAGCTACCATCTAGTGGAGAGGCGCCATGAGTCATGTGCCTGCGCTGTAAAAATACTAATAAAGATACTTTATTCATTCATGCAGACCATGAATACATCTGGGGTGGATTTAAATGCTTACTGCTCAATCATTAAGTTCCTGTGTTCCTCATCAGCTCGTCTTCATGACCGCACACGCACGGCCAATCAAAACCCTTCTATGCCAGCAGTCAAATGTGTTTTGAGTCCGAATCAGAATTCGGAGTTGCAAAATGGCAACTCCAGCTTGGACGCGAGAAGTCGATGCTTACTCGCGTCGATAAAAGTCAGCCGACTGACTCGGCTGGACTGCGACTCGCTGCTGCAGCGCTGTCGTCACGGCAGCTGATGAGGCAGCTGGCCACGCCGTCACTCCTGCGCGAGCATCTGGTTGTCGCTGCAGCTACTCGTTTACTCTCCCCGCCAGCCTACAATCAGCTCTAAGTGGTGGTGCTGGGTCTTTAAACACCTCGGGATCCCACACAGATGCCTGCTGTCTTGATTGGGCAGGACAACAGAATCAATGTAAACTATTCATTACAAATCAAAAATACTCGATTGTATTATGTCTATTTGGATGAACTCGTCCCTAACTATCCGCTAGCGTCACTGAAGCATTATACTGAAATCCCATATGAAATATTGAACAGGCAAATATGATAAAATAGTCTTTTTAATTGATTAATCTTAACTTGCGTTTCCTGAGATAATCGGCTTATTTACAGGTCCACAAGTTAACAGCATTAATTGATGGGTTAAGTAATGCGCAAGTGTCTTACCAACATGTAATAAAAAGCATCAAGATTTTGACTTTTACAACAACAAAAAAACGCTGAGTCATTGGATGAGAAATGATTGCAACTGTGCCATTTGTTTTCTTTGTTTTTGTTTGAAGATGAAACACCAGTTACAACGTTTTGGTTTCAACAACTTCCAGGTTCACATTTGAAAATTAATTTGACATTTGTGACTGATTCGGAGTCTCAGTTCTTCTTTGAATCAGCGTGTTACAGCAGCCCGACTTGGGTAGAAAAATGTGGTTGAGCAGTCTCAACAGAGACTAATGTGGTCAAAGTGACTTGCTGCACCAAAGTCCAGAATAAGTTAAGTTGTCTCTGTATGTGACACGTTGATGACCCTTGAGGGCCGCTCTCACCAGACGGTTCCTCTGCAGGACCATGACCAAACGACTTTCACGCAGCGTCAAAGCCACGAGTCACCGCAAGTGGTATCTCTGATTAGTCGGCAATTTTTTCCAGGTTAGACAAAGTTATTTTCATTCAAAGGACAATTACCCAGTCATGTTGAGTCTGTCGCCCAATCGCAGGAACTCGACGCCCAATCGCAGGCAGGGTTGGGCATCGAGAATCGAGCGTCGATTGGAACCAGGACCAACATTCCGATTCTCCGAGAATCGACCCCCAACCATCGACCTGAAATCGCTAACTTTAGCCCGGCGGTTGACCAGACTCCACAATGTGCTGCTCCCAGAGTCCTGCCTTGTAAACCCGCACCCGCCCCACCCATCAATAAAGGGACCCGTTACCCGACCCGCTACCCGTGATTATATCTAAATGTAATCCAGACCCGGTCCGCCCGTCAGTAGGGACACCCGTTACCCGTCATTACATGAATAGCACAGACACACTTCAGTCAATTGTAACTGCTTCATTTTTTACCTTTTCAGGCCACAACACTCTGCACATCTGCTTTTCTCTGTGACGGAGTACCTAGCTTGCGGGGCTCGATGGCCAATTTTTTTTTTATTTTTTTGCACATTTTGCAGACGGCGTAGCCACGAACGACGTCGTTATTCTCTCGCTCTTGAAGCAAACCAAACTTCTCCGCGACCTCCGACTAACTTTGATTTTACGTCGTCCATTTCGCTCCGCAGCTAACCGGCGCGAGCGGCTGAGTTAGAGTGACAGTGGCCCTGACGCTGTTTATTTAGGTGGAAGTTCGGAACTAGTTAAACGTCACTCAAGTATCAAGTCAATTTTAAAATTCACAAAAGAGTTCAGACTATTTAATCTAGCTAGCTCATTTAAAACACAAACTTCTTTGACCCTGCCTCTTAAAAAAATCAGAATCAAGAATCATTAGGAAACCGAACCGAAATGAGGAATCGGAACCGTTCAAATTGAAACGATCGCCCAACCCTAAATCACAGGCAGCGTGCTCGACTCGACAGCAACCTGTCATTCATGGCTGTAATTCTGACTTTTTGACCAATCAGAGACCAGGACCGATACTGATTTTAAACACGATGCACAACAGAATAACGTCTTCCAACACCTTGACTGGAGGACTTCTACAAACATGGTAAGAACACCAACAAACTCCTCCCTGTGGCGGTCATCAAAGTTAAAGAACCACCATAACATTGATTCGTGGGTCCCCACCACAGCCGGCTACAGTATGACGCCAAGCCTTAAGTAATGGATTACTATTAAAATGATTGGCTTCAAGTTTGACTCTTTTTTTAATGCGACACATTATCTCAGTGGAGTGTTTTGACACAAATGTAAAGACGACACAAAAAGGCCGTTTACAGCAACAAGAAAATGATTCAACTGAATACTCGCTGCTTTGACTTTAAGAAATGTATCACAGCGGGAAATAGGGTCTTCCATGCTCAAGAAAAGGAACTAATATTTCTTTTAAACTAGTACCAGAGAAAACTGTCGCTCAAAAACCCTAAAACAACCAGAATGCACTGGGTTCACAGTGTTGGAAGGCACTTGTCGTCCGTGGATGTCGCCAACCCGCTCAAAAGAGAAGGGCTTCTGCGAAAATGGTTGTCGCGCGGCAGCTCCCTCTGCGTTTCAGCGGCGGCGCTCGCCACAGGGGGCCGTGCCATGCCCTTATTCTGGAGCGGCGGGGAGTCGCCGCCTTCAGATCTGGCGTCCAAAAACATGAGGAAACGCGGTCTGCAGTTCAAACGGGCTAACTTTAGCAGGCAAAAAGTACCGGGGAGCGCTGGTGCGGCCGAAAACACTACTCTTATCGCTCGCCTTTAATACCAAGATTGTAATGATGAAGCTCGGCAAGCTCGCCACGTCCACTTCGCATTGGCTCACACTGCCACACAAACAGCCAATCGCTGATCAGGAGTGTCGGTCTCGCCGCCATCGACAGGTGACGACAAAATCAGCATGGAACAACATGCCATCAGACACGATTTATCAAAGAAACAACCCAGGGGAAGAAACACAGCCACCAACTATATCCGGCTTTTATGAATCATTAAAAATGATCAATAATTTCAACAGCAAAACAAATTTTCCAAAAAATTGGAGCATTTTCTGCCATGACATGGCAGCAGCGCGGCGAGCTCCAAGCACGTGGCTCCACCCGGAGGAATCCCGAGATGCATCTGGAGACGCCGCTTGTGACTGGATCTCGTTTCTCACACCGTGTATAAGCACAAACGCAACGCCTGCCCGTCGGTGCTCGATTTTCACCGCGAGAACGCAAAAATAAACCATCGGCAGTCTAAAAGGGCAACGGAAAATCATTTGCATACGCAAGTGACATCTGTATGTCTCGTTACACTTTGTTCCATAAAATATTAGAAGTTCCAGAGTTTCCAGAAACTAAGAAAGCAGCCGATGCCAAAAGAGGGCTGACTTCACCTGTAGAAGCGGAGAGCTGTCCGAGAGCATGAAAACAGAAGCTGCTGATCAACCCGGAGCTGACTAAGCATTTTTAAGCGTGTTATTTTAGAGCCCAACTCTGTGAGCACCTGCAAACCTCGGGATGTATTTGCTGAGATTAACTCTGACAAAGTTATCCTTCAGGATGAATGCAGGCATGTATCCAAAATTAGCCAATAAAACGCCAGAATCAAACATGAGTCATCAGCAGTGCGACTCCAGCACAAACCTGACCGGATCGGAATAGCAGGACTGACAGCGGAGCTTCTACATGACTGGTGATTGGACGTTAATCATTGTCCGATACAGCTGGGGAGCAGGAGGCGTCGACACACAGCTTGGCTATAAAACATGGCGTCCGTGCTCGCGGCGTCCACCTGTGCCTCGCCGAGCCTCCACAACACATGCAGGCGAGCGCGAGATTACACCAGCCCCCTCGCTCTGCCCCCGCACACATGCTCGCCGTGGAAGGCAGGATATGAGTGCAAGTCGAGTTGCACTCCTGAGCTCCGGCGGCGGGGTTGTAAATGAACAACCAGCCAATCAATAGCGGCCTGGCTTTCATACAGATGGGACTCGCTGTGGTCGCCGTGGAGCCGCTCACCTCACACACCTGCAGTGCCACAAATAGGAAGTGGAGACGCGCATAACGCTCGCTGCCGGTGCTTCAGACATCTGTATCGCAGCGTATAAATCACAATGTGAGTCACAATGACTTCAGCCGTGTCACGTGTGAGTCAAAACGCAGCCAAACATAGCACCATGATTCAATCATCTGAAGTCTTCCTGAAACTCCCTGAGCCCGGCTCATGCGGTCTGTCAGGCGAACCGCCAGCGACACATCACAGAATTCCGAAGGGAGGAGGGATTTGGGGGGAGGGGGGCATGGCTGCCGCTGAAGTCACCACCTGAGCGCAGCTGTTGGTGGGACGCAGGCGCCAGCCGACGGCCCCGGCGACAGTGGCATGCAAATGCTGAAGGGGTAAAGAAATAAAAAAAATTGACGCCTGTATCTTAAACAGGGTGTGTGGCTGGGATTATGGCGACGACTCAAACGGTGAGGCGGCTGCGGCCCGCCATTAACACAACAATGTCCAGCGGCTGAATGGACCAGGACCAAACCGGGGATGAGACACACAATGGAGAACAAAGCCAAGTGGGTGCTGTGGTGGTGGTGGGGGGGGTGTCGACAGCAGGGCTGCCATGACACAAAATCAATCATCTGTTTCAAGGCAAACAAGCTTGCCACTGTCTTGTTTGAAGCTTGGACGAAGCAAAAAAAAAAAAAAATGGCTCCGACTTCTCCCAGATCTGCTCGCTTCCTTCCCACTAATACGTCAAAATAAAAGCTTCTATTAAGTTAACCACATTTGCGAGACACTGCAAAACTTAAGTTTGGTTATTGGAGGGGAAAAGAGAAACATTTTTGGAGGGCGGATGGCCAGCAGCGGTGGCGTTCTCTCCATGCCATCGTGTTGTTAGCTAAGCTGGCCTTGCCTCCTGAAGCCTGTTGCATGACAAACATGCTTACTTGACATTTCCACTCTGGGGGCCCGACACTCTTTTCCAGACGCAACGCAAAGGTTCGCCCAGACATCACCTCTCAGAACGCTCTCTCTGAGGCCAGTGGACGCTGGGTCACCTTTCCCAACAGCAAACGCTCGTGAACGGGGGCACGTGTGCGCCATCATTTTGTTTTGAGCGTGCCAACTTTGCAGCTTCTTTCCCAGGCTCAGTCTTCGTTGCCCGGCTGCTCGCCGGAGCAACCTGAGCAAACACGCTGGGGGAGAAACGCACCTCCAATTGCTCCGTAACCTTCATTTCACCTGGCATGAGGGACATTTTTGGGGGGTGGGGGGGTGTTTTTTTAGCTGAGCATTGGTTGTTTGGTTGTGAACTGTGGGTAGTGGTGGGAAAGAAGGACGGCGAGCCTAAAATGGCTGCCTGTGGTTCAAAAGGTGGACAGAAACT